>JAESUZ010003055.1:0-33306 GCA_017311185.1 Proteles cristata cristata | reverse complement strand
GCGTATAAAGTCAACTTTACCACTTTTGATGTAGAGGGCCATCTTCCAATATCACAGTCAAGGTGAAGAGCGTCGATAGCGCCCGAGAAGTTTCCTCGCGGCCCCAAGCCTCGCCTGTTACCTCTGGCCCTCGGCAGCCTCCGATCTAATTCTAGCCCCCTGGGTTTGCCTTTCCCAAAGGAATCCTGTTTTGAGGATTCAGGTGTTATCGCTGGATTCGTACAACATAGAATGCTTCCCATCTGTCTTCTTTCACTTACTTTGCAAAAGCCTTTGAAAAGCGTGCATGGTGTTGCACATATTGGCATTTTTCACTTTTATTGGTGAGTAGTGTTCATTGTATCTGTACATTTATTCATTGGTAGATTGCGTTGTTTCCAAATTTTTATTATTGTGAATATAGCTGCTGTAAGCAATCATATGCAAGCCTTTGTGTGAGCACATGTGCTCATTCCTCTTTTTTTTTTTTAAATTTTTAAATGTTTTATTTATTTCTAGGAGAGAGAGAGAGACAGCGTGAGCAGGGGAGGGTCAGAGAGAGAGGGAGTCACAGACTGAAACAGGCTCCAGGCTCTGAGCTGGCAGTCGGCACAGAGCCCGACGCGGGGCCCGAACCCACGAACCGCGAGATCATGACCTAAGCGAAAGTCGGACACTCAACCGACTACGTCACCCAGGCACCCCCATGTGTTCACTCCTCTTAAGTGAATCTAAGGGTGGGATTTCTGGGCCACAGGGCAAGTGTGTGGTTGACTCCAGACACTCCCAACCTACCTTCCAAGGTCCCTGCTCCATTTGCGTTCCCGTCAGTGATGAATGGAAATTCCAGTCGCGCTGTGTCCTTGGTAACACTTGGTATTGTCAGTTTTAAATTTTCAAAAAAA
Organism: Proteles cristata cristata; assembly: GCA_017311185.1. Taxonomy (NCBI): domain Eukaryota; kingdom Metazoa; phylum Chordata; class Mammalia; order Carnivora; family Hyaenidae; genus Proteles; species Proteles cristata. Next base: position 32,422 of record JAESUZ010003055.1, on the reverse strand, counting down.
ATTTTAATGTTCATTTGTTTTTGAAAGAGAGAAAGTGTGACCAGGGGAGGGGCAGAGAGAGAGGGAGACACAGAGTCTGAAGCAGCTCCAGGTTCTGCAGCTCCAGGTTCTGAGCTGTCAGCACAGAGCCCGACGCGGGGCTCGAACCCACAAATTGTGAGATCATGACCCGAGCTGAAGTCAGATGCTTAACCGACTGAACCTCCCAGGGGCTCTACCCTTGAGCATTTTGAAGTTTTCTGCTATTGTAAATGGTATTTTAAAAAATCTCGGGGCTCCTGGGGGGCTCAGTCGGTTCAGCGTCCGACTTTAGCTCAAGTCATGATCTCACGGATTGTGGGTTCGAGCCCCACGTTGGGCTCTGTGCTGACAGCTCGGAGCCTGGAGTTGCTTCAGATTCTGTGACTCCCTCTCTCTCTGACCCTCCCCTGCTCATGCTGTCTCTCTCTCTCTCAGAAATAAACAAAACGTTTAAAAAATTTAAAAAAATAAACAATCTCAATGTCCTACTCACGTGTCACTCATAAATGAATCTTGATTTTTTTATATTGACCTTGCCCTTGCAAGATCATGCCCTTGCTAAGCTCATTTATTACACCAGTTTCTTTGCAGATTGACTAACATTTTCTACTTGGACACTCCTGTTTTGTGGAAAGAATTTTACTTCATATCCAATATGCCTTTTCTTCCTTGTCTATTGAACTGGCTAAGGCTCCTGGCGCAACTGTGGACCGGAGGCGTGGGACAGGGCACACTGGCCTATTCTCCCCTACTCTTTGGGGAGATACATCCAACCTTTTATAACCAAGTCCTATTTCTAGGAGAGAGAGAGAGAGACAGCATGAGCAGGGGAGGGTCAGAGAGAGAGGGAGTCACAGACCGAAACAGACTCCAGGCTCTGAGCTGGCAGTCAGCACAGAGCCCGACGCGGGGCTCGAACCCACAAACCGCGAGGTCATGACCTGAACGAAAGTCGGACGCTCAACCGACTAAGCCACCCAGGCGCCCCAAGAGGTTTTTAAAAAATCTTTGATCGTCAGTGGGTGTTGCGCTTTACCAAATGACTTTTTCTGTATCTGTTGACATAATCCTGTACTTCTTCTGGTTTGCACTGTTAATTTGGATTATATTGGTTAACTTACAAGTGCTAAACCGAGCGAGCCTTCCCGGCGTAAACCCCTGATGGTCGCGATGCATTATCTTGTCGTGTATTTCTGGATTTGGTTTGCTCAAATTCTGTGAAGGATTTGGCATCTATGCGCATAAAGAATATTATTCTGTGGTTTTGTTGTAATGTTCTTATCTGTTTGTAGTATTGGGAAAAACCAGGCCAGAAGCTGGTCCTTTCTTCTAAAAATTTCCTTAATTTCAGGGTACCTGGGTGGTTTATCAGTTGAGCATCCAACTCCTGATTTCGGCTCAGGTCACGATCTCAGGGTTGTGGGATTGATCCCTGTGTGGGGCCCCGTGGTGATTGTTGAGCCTGCTGGAGATTCTCTCTCTCTCTCTCTGACCCTCTCCCCTGCTTATAGCACACTCTCTCTCCAAAATCAATCCATCAATCAGTCAATCAAATAATCCTCAATTCCTTAAATGTTTCTTTTAAACTTTCTTTCTGAAATGTTTGGTCGAAATCATGACTGGAGCTTTCCTGTACGAAGGGTTGGCTGTTCTTTTTGGATGAGTGTTGATGGTTTGTGTTTTCGAGGGATTCGTGCATTTCCCTTAGTCCAGGTTATTGGCCCGAAGTCGTTCACAACATCCCCTCATTATCCTGTCTCTAGGGTCTGTGGAATGTCCTGTTTCCTTGCTGATAATTTGTGTTTTCCCCCCAATCAGCCTGCCTAGAGTTTCCCTCTCTCCCCCCATTTTATAGATCATTTCAAAGAACCGCCTTTTGGATTAATTTCTGGCATAATTAACCTTATTCTATTTCTGTTTCCTGCTTAAATTCTGCTCTCCTATGTATGATTTTCTTCAGCTTATTTCAGACTTGACGCTCCCCCCGCTTCCTCTTCTGGCTTCTCTCGGGTCAAGCCAAGGTCACTCGTGATTCCGCTTTTGTCCCTTGCTGGACTATCGGCTATGGCTTCTGTTGTGCTGTGTCCCTGGTTCTTTTGGAGCTTGTACTGCTGCATTTCGACGACCGCGGCTCATTGTCACCACGACCGGGGTGACGTTGTGCCGTTTCACGCAGTGACTTGGGGCAGCGGAAGACCCCCCCCTTCCCAGATCACCGTCCTCTGTCGCCCGACATCAGGTGTCTTGACGTCTTGTCCGTTTAGATCATTTTGGTAAGAGGGACAATTCAGTCTTTGTCATTCCATCTTGGCTGCAGTCGAATCTCCTTGACTACTTTTGAGACTCTCTTCTCCTTTTATCTTTTTTTTTTTTTTTTTTTAGCAAATCGTGTTGTGGATCGGTGTGATTTTCTTTGTTTCTTGGCTTGGATTTTGTTGAGATTCTTAGATCTATGGGTTGATCATCATCGTCTCATTTGGGAGATTTTCAGCCGTGATGTATTGAAATATTTTTCGTTGTCGTCCCCTGGTCTCCCCTCCTCCTGGGGCTGCGGCTACTTGCGTGTTGGGCCCCTCGGTGCTGCCCCGCAGCCCACGGTGACGCTGTTGACGCCTCCCTCCACAGCCTCTCTCTCAGGGGGTTCCGGTAGCTGTGCCGCGTTTCCGTCAGGCTCACCGACCCGTTCTTCGGTAGAATCCTCTGGTCTCAACCCCACCTGGTGTGTTTTCATTTCGGCTGTAGGGTGCTCCAGTTCCAGAAGTTTCACTGGACATCTTCCGTTTCTCTCTGCATCGTGTCCCGTTCTTCTCCAGTCACGCCTGTAGGATTCGAAAGAGCCGTTTCAACGTCTTGGTCTATGAATTCCACCACTTGGTCATTTCTGCGTCTCTTTCTAGGAAGTGGTTTTCTCCTACGTAGGGGTCACCTTTTTCTGTTTTATTGCATGTCTGGTGATTTTTTCTTTTTCTTTTTTTAAAGTTTATTTATTTTGAGAGAGAGAAAGTGGGTGAGGAGTAGAGAGAGGAAAGAGAGGCTCCACGTGTCAGCGTGGAGCCCGACGTGGGGCTCCAACTCACAAACCACCAGATCCTGCGTGACCTGAGCCAAAGTCGGACACTCAACCGACCAAGCCACCCAGGGGCCCCAAATCTGGTGATTTTCTAATAGAGATGGATATTCTGATTTTTACGTTGTTGAGTGCTGCATTCTATTTTATTTTATTTTATTTTTTATTTTTTTTTAATTTTATTATTTCTAGGAGAGAGAGAGAGAGAGACAGCATGAGCAGGGGAGGGTCAGAGAGAGAGGGAGTCACAGACTGAAACAGGCTCCAGGCTCTGAGCTGGCAGTCAGCACAGAGCCCGACGTGGGGCTCGAACCCACGAACCGTGAGATCATGACCCAAGCGAAAGTCGGCCGCTCAACCGACTAAGCCACCCAGGCGCCCCTGCATTCTATTTTAAAAAGAATGATGGGTTTTGTTCAGGCTCAGAGCCTGACGTGGGTTTCGATCCCATGAACCATGAGATCGTGACCTGAGCTGAAATCAAAAGTCAGATGCTGAACCGACCAAGCCACCCAGGGGCCCTTACCTCCTGTTTTCTTGATAGTAGACATCCTAAGGGGCGTAAGGTGATATCGCATCGTGGTTTTGATTTGCATTTCTTGCCTAATGAGTGATATTGAGCACCTTTTAATGTACCTGTTGGCCATTTGTATGTCTTCTTTGGAAAAATGTCTATTCATGTCCTCTGTCCATTTTCAACTGTGTTATTTGCTGCTTTGATATTGAGCTGTGAGCTCCTTATATGCTCTGGATATTAGCCCCGTGTTAGACACGTGTCTTGCAAATATTTTCTGCCATTTCAGAGGCTGTCCTTCAATGTGGTTGACGTGCAGGACCCTCTGAAGACCACCCAGTGCTTGATGTGTCGTGGGGTCCCTGCGCTCCCGGGGCAGGGACGGCGTGGCCCCGTGCCACGGGGTCCCTGCGCTCAGCCGGGGGTGCAGGGCACGACCCCGTGCCACGGGGTCCCTGCGCTCAGGGAGGCAGGGACGGCGTGAGCCCCGTGCCACTGAGTCCCTGCACTCCAGGGGGCAGGGGCCGGCGTGAGCCCGTGCCACGGGTCCCTGCGCTCCGCCCGGGGTGCAGGGACAGTGGCCCGTGCCACGGGGTCCCTGCGCGCTCAGGGGGCAGGGGCCGAGGCGTGAGCCCGTGCCACGGTCCCTGCACTCCAGGGGCAGGGACGGCGTGAGCCCCGTGCACGGGGTCCCTGCGCTCAGGGGCAGGGGTGAGGCGTGAGCCCCGTGCCTCGGGTCCCCTGCGCTCCAGGGGGGCAGGGACGGCTCTCTGCACTCCAGGGGGGCAGGGCGGCGTGAGCCCGTGCCACGGGGTCTGCGCTCGCCGGGGGCAGGGGCGGCGTGAGCCGTGCCGCGGGTCCCTGCGCTCCGCCGAGGGCAGGGGCGCGTGAGCCGTGCGCGGGTCCCTGCGCTCCGCCCGGGGGGCAGGGACGGCGTGAGCCCGTGCCGTGGGGTCCCTGCGCTCCGCCGGGGGGCAGGGCGGCGTGAGCCCCGTGCCGCGGGTCCCTGCGCTCCGCCGGGGGCAGGGCGGCGTGAGCCCCCGTGCCTCGGGGTCCCTGCGCTCCAGGGGGGCAGGGCGGCGTGAGCCCCGTGCCACGGGGTCCCTGCACTCCAGGGGCAGGGGCCGGCGTGGCCTGCATCGGGGTCCCTGCGCTCCAGGGGGCAGGGGCCGGCGTGAGCCCGTGCCACGGGGTCCCTGCGCTCCAGGGGGGGCAGGGACGGCGTGAGCCCGTGCCTCGGGGTCCCTGCGCTCCAGGGGGGCAGGACGGCGTGAGCCCGACACAGGGTCCCTGCGCTCCGCCGGGGTAGGGGCGGCGTGAGCCCGTGCCACGGGGTCCCTGCACTCCAGGGGGGCAGGGGGCAGCGTGGCCATTCTCGGGGTCCCTGCGCTCCGCCCGGGGGGCAGGGACAGGCGTGGCCCGTGCCTCGGGGGTCCTCGCTCCGCCCGGGGGGCAGGGACGGCGTGAGCCCCGTCTCGGGGTCCCTGCGCTCCGCCCGGGGGCAGGGCGGCGAGCCCGTGCCTCGAGGGTCCCTGCGCTCCAGGGGGCAGGGGCCGGCGTGGCCGTGCACGGGGTCCCTGCGCTCCAGGGGGGCAGGGACGGCGTGAGCCCGTGCCTGGTCCCTGCGCTCCCAGGGGGCAGGGGCGGCGTGAGCCCGTGCCTCGGGGTCCCTGCGCTCCAGGGGGGCAGGGGCGGCGTGGCTGCCCGTGCCTCGGGGTCCCTGCGCGCTCCAGGGGGCAGGGGCGGCGTGGGCCCCGTGCCTCGGGGTCCCTGCGCTCAGGGGGCAGGGACGGCGTGAGCCCGTGCCTCGGGGTCCCTGCGCTCCAGAGAGCAGGGACGGCAAGGCCCCGTGCCTCAGGGTCCCTGCACTCCAGGGGGCAGGGGCGGCGTGAGCCGTGCCTCGGGGTCCCTGCGCTCCGCCCGGGGCAGGGACGGCGTGAGCCCCGTGCCTCGAGGTCCCTGCGCTCCGCCCGGGGGCAGGGGCGGCGTGAGCCCGTGCCTCGGGGTCTGCGCTCCGCCGGGGGCAGGGCGCGTGAGCCCGGGCGCCGGGGTCCCTGCGCTCCAGGGGGGCAGGGGCCGGCGTGAGCCGTGCCTCGGGGTCCCTGCGCTCCAGGGGGGCAGGGACGGCGTGAAACCCGTGCCTCAGTCCCTGCGCTCCAGGGGAGCAGGGGCGGCGTGGCCGTGCCACGGAGTCCCTGCTCACCGGGAGGCAGGGACGGGAGGGTCGAGCCCCAGGCATCGCTGGGCCCGCTGCTTCCTGGGGCTCCTCACACAGGAGCCGCCAGTTCTTGGCGCAAACCTCCGCGACCCCCCTGCAGACCGCTGGCGCTCTTCCCCTGGAGCCCCGCCTCCCAGGTGCCCGGCCCTGCGGACGGCGGACGGCGGGCGGTGACCCTCTGCAGTGCTGGCGTCGCCTTGGCTCGTGAGAGTGCAGGCCGCATTCGGGGCCCCCGGCGTCACGGGAGGGCGTTCACACTGCGTGTCCTCCTGTCCTGGGGTCACAGGCCGTGCCGCCTGTCGCTCCCCGTGTGAAAGTGTGTTTTCTGTGTTTTCTCGGACTTCTGTTGCTTACGGCCGGGGGGGCAAGTCCCAGGGCAGGAGAGGAAGGTCCTCCCGCCTAGGGTTTGAGGCACAGGTCAGAGACCAGCAAACCGTGTTCTCTAAGTCACCCCCGTTCCTGGATCAACGACCGTTTACCGACTGGTCCCGGCGATCCCGGTGATGCTGTTTCCCTGGGGGGAGGGGGGCGGGGAGGGACGGGACGCCCACCCCTCCCCTCTGCTGGGGGGACAGGACCCCCCCTCCCCTCTGCTGGGGGGACGGGACGGGACCCCCCACCCCTCCCCTCTGCTGGGGGGACAGGACCCCCCACCTCTCCCCTCTGCTGGGGGGGACAGGACCCCCCACCTCTTTCCCTCTGCTGGGGACGGGACAGGACCCCACCTCTCCCACCTCTCCCCTCTGCTGGGGGAGGGACGAGACCCCCACCTCTCCCCACCTCTCCCCTCTGCTGGGGGGGACAGACAGGACCCCCACCTCTCCCTCTGCTGGGGGGACAGGACCTCTTTCCCTCTGCTGGGGGAGGGACAGGACCCCCCACCTCTCCCCACCTCTCCCCTCTGCTGGGGGGAGGGACAGGACCCCACCTCTCCCCTCTGCTGGGGGGACAGGACCCCACCTCTCCCCTCTGCTGGGGACGGACCCCCCACCTCTTTCCCTCTGCTGGGGGAGGGACAGGGACCCCCCCACCTCTCCCCACCTCTCCCCTCTGCTGGGGGAGGGACGGGACCCCCACCTCTCCCCTCTGCTGGGGGACAGGACCCCCACCTCTCTCCCCCTCTGCTGGGGGATGCAGGACCCCACCTCTTTCACCTCTGCTGGGGGAGGACAGGACCCCCACCTCTCCCCACCTCTCCCCTCTGCTGGGGGAGGGACAGGACCCCACCTCTCTCCACCTCTCCCTCTGCTGGGAGGGACAGGACCCCCACCTCTCCCCTCTGCTGGGGGAGGGGCAGGAACCCCACCTCTTTCCCTCTGCTGGGGGAGGGCAGGACCCCATCTCTCCCCTCTCTGCTGGGAGGGACAGGGGAACCCCACCTCTCTCCACCTCTCCCCTCTGCTGGGGGGAGGGACAGGACCCCCCACCTCTTTCCCTCTGCTGGGGGGAGAGGGTTGAGACCCCCCACCTCTCCCTCTGCTAGGGGAGAGGGCGGGACCCCCACCTCTTTCCCTCTGCTGGGGGAGGGGCAGGACCCCCATCTCTCCCCTCTGCTGGGGGAGGGACAGAGACCCCCACCTCTCTCCACCTCTCCCTCTGCTGAGGGGGAGGACAGAGACCCCATCTCTCCCTCTGCTGGGGAGGGACAGGACCCCACCACTCCCCTCTGGGAACGGCTGGCCAGGTCTCTCCGGAGAAGTGATACGTCTGATTCTAACGACTCTCAGCTTCTCCAAACTCTTCTGTGACTCGAGGAAGGGGGTGGTTGGCTCAGGTCACGAAACTGGTTCTCAAGCACCTCCCTGGCGAGCCTGGCCTCGGTGGGCGCCCCGCCCCCACTCTGGGACGGGGTGAGGGTGTCCTGGGCACCTCCTGTCCCTGGGTCTTGGCACGGAGACAGGACCAGCCCTATTCCGTGTCCCGTCGCACCCGTTGAAAGCCCCGCAGCAGCCTCCCCGTCACGACTCCGGCTCACACAAGCCCCAAGGGGAGACACAGCTCCTGGGATGCACGGAAGACGTTGACGGAATCAGGGCCCGGAGCAGGGTCGGCAGAGTCTGCAGGGCGGGGCGACGCGCTGGCAAGTGTGGGTGCGCTGGGGGAGGGCCGGGAGCCCGCGGGAGGGATCTGAGTGGGTGGGGGGCCCGGAGGGGCCGGCGGGGCTGGAAGGGGTGCGGGAAATCAGGGGGGTGGGAGAGCCGGGGAGGAGGGGCCCGGAATACAACGCATGCGGAGAAATAATTGAATGTTTCTAAGGTGTAAACGTACATAAAGTTTGCCATCGGGAGCATTTTTTTTTAATGTTTTTTTTATTTTATTTATTTCTAGGAGAGAGAGAGACAGCGTGAGCAGGGGAGGGTCAGAGAGAGAGGGAGTCACAGACTGAAACAGGCTCCAGGCTCTGAGCTGGCAGTCAGCACAGAGCCCGACGCGGGGCTCGAACCCACGAACCGCGAGATCATGACCTGAGCGAAAGTCGGACGCTTAACCGACTGAGCCACCCAGGCGCCCCCATCGGGAGCACTTTTAAGTGCGCAGCTGGGCGGCGTTTGGCAGGTTCACAGACCTGCGCAGCCATCGCCTCCGCCTCCGCGACTTGCCTGTCTCCCCAAACCAGAGACCGTCATCAGTAACCAGCCCTGGCAGTGGCTACTGTCTGTCCTGTCGGCTGGTGGAGGTGTGGGGTGCTGGGGGGGCCGGAGGGTCTAGGGGAGCCAGGGGTCGCGGGGGCCCTGGAGGAGGGGGAGGCTAAGAGGCCGGGGGTCCCGAGGGGCTTGGGGGCCGAGACGAGGTTCCGGGAGTTGGTGGCCGTGCTCATAATCGCAGGCCTGCCGCCAACAGGGCCCCCTGGTCCCGTCTGTGAGCGCCTGCTGTCATCCTGCTTGGGGTGGGGGGTGAGAGAGGACCTCAGGGACCCCCTTTCCTCCCCACTGGGGCTGGGGGCGCCTGCAGGTCGCATCGCATGGGCCATTCGGGAAGTGGTCTGCTCCCGGCCCGGGCGGGGTGCTGGACAGGGCCTCCTACAGGCCAGCGAGGGAAAAGGGACGACGCTGGCGGGCGGGTGCTGAGCGTAGGAAAGACTGTGTCCCGAAGGGTCTGGGTTCTGGAGAGAGGCTGGGGACGGCAGGGCCCTGGAGGGGAGGTGGCGCTGGCTGGGGCTGCAGGGAAGGGGCGAGGGTCTGGCGTGGGCCCCGGGAGGAAGGAGACGGGTGGAAGGCGGGAGAGGCAGACAGACGCTCCTTCCTCCAGGTTAAGACTCGGCTCCGTGGGCTCCTGGGTGGCCCAGTCGGTTAAGCGTCTGACTTCAGCTCAGGTCATGATCCCACGGTTCGTAGGTTCGAGCCCCGCGTCGGGCTCTGTGCTGACAGCTCGGAGCCTGGAGTTGCTTCGGATTCTGTGTCTCCCTCTCTCTCTGCCCCTCCCTGCTCACGCTGTCTCTCTCTCTGTCTGTCAGAAATAAATAAAACATTAAAAAAAAAAAAATCGGCTCCGTGATTAATGTGTGGTTCTGCAGCCTTGGCGGCCCCGCTCAGGCCAGAGTCAGGTGCAGGGCTGAGGGAGCCCTCCCCCGGGGCCGGGAAACCACCGTCCCTCGGGTGTGGAAGCAAACACATCCTCCTTTGCCTGACGCCCTCCCGAAGTCACGCACCGATGTGACGGCCGTCACGACCCCGGGACAGGGAGAGCGACGGGAAGACCACCCTGGGTGTGCTGCTGAGGCCTCTGGGCTCACTTCCTGGGTCTTGTGAGGTGCGCCTGCCGCCAGCTCCCAGCCCTGCAGACGGCGCCCCGGAGCAGAACTCAACGCCCTGGGGCTGGGAGCCTGTCGCCTGGCGGGCTCCCAGCGAGGGTTTCCTCCGAAGTGTCTGCCGTGGCCTGTACATCACACGCCCGATGGGTCCAGGACAGTCCCTCAGACGGGGCCGCTCTCTGCCACGGCCCTGAAGGGCGCACGAAGCCCGCCCGGGTTACCTCGATCACAGGCAGTGCTGGTCCCCACGCCGGCCCGGCTCCGGCCCCACCGGCTCGGCGCCCATGCCCTGGCCACACTGGGCGCCCAGCCCCCGGGGGCTGCCGGCCTCCTGTCCCTTTCTCTGAAGGACGGTCTCTGCTTCTTGTGTAAAACGTGTCCTCTCACATTATTAACTTTTGCAAATCTCACGTCTCTGGTTTGTAGCAGAAGGTTCCAGACACCTTTAAGGAGAAGGAGACTTCGCCACACGTGACGCTGCTGCTGGTGACCGAATGTAGTTCCGCAGCGGATCTGCAGAAACACACACCCGCGAGCTGTGTGTCATTCGCGGCTCAAATCAGAACTGCTCACGTCAGGCCGTTTGGACCTGCTGGTGACGAGTCTGGCTCAGCCTGGGGCGGAGATGAAAGTGGACGAGAGCTGTTCTGTTCACGGAGAGTCAAGTTTGAAGCGTGGATACATATTTGCTACGTTTATTTAGCTCATGTAGTGCTATGTGCCTGACCTAGGGCCTTACAACCGGAAACAATCCTAGGATACGGAAAGTCTTACCATAACCCCCATTTTACAGATGAGAACACAGAGGTACAACAGGTAGTGAGCCATGAGTAAGATCCAGAGTCCAGCGCTCTTAGCTGTGTGCACGTGTGTGTGTGTGTGCACACGTGTGCACAGGTATGCACGTACGTGTGTGTGAAGGTGTACATGTGTGCATGCATGGATGCTCGTGTGCATGCGCGTGCTTATATGTGCGGTTGTGCGTGCGTCTGTGTGCATGTGTGTACGTGTGTGCATGCACGGGTGCTTGTGTATGTGTGTGCACACGCACACACATATATGTGTGGGTGTGCATGCCTCTCTGTGCATGTGCACACAGGTGTGCATGTATGTGTGTGAAGATGTACGTGTGTGCATGCACGGGTGCTTGTGTGTGTGCAGGTGGGCATGTGCACTTGTGTGTGCATATGCACTCATGTGCGTGTGTGTGCACTCATCTGCGTGTGTGTGCGCTCATGTGCGTGTGTGTGCGTGTGTGTGTGCGCTCATGTGCGTGTGTGTGCATGTGAGCAAGTGTGTGCATGTGTGCAGGATGCATGTGCATGCATGGGTGCTTGTGTGCGCACTCATGTGCGTGTGTGTGCACTCATGTGCATGTGCGTGTGTGCGCGCTCATGTGCGTGTGTGTGTGTGTGCACTCATGTGCGTGTGTGTGTGTGCGTGCTGTGTACGTGTGTGTGTGTGCACTCATGTGCGTGTGTGCGCACTCATGTGCGTGTGTGCGCACTCGTAATGTAATGCACTCATGTGCTTGTGTGTGCACTCGCCCAATGCGTGTGTGTGTGTGCACTCATGTGCGTGTGTGCGCACTCATGTGCGTGTGTGCGCACTCATGTGCGTATTATTGTGTGCACTCATGTGCGTATGCGCGCTCATGTGCGTGTGTGCGCGCTCATGCGTGTGTGTGTGCACACATGTGCGTGTGTGTGTGCACTCATGTGCGTGTGTGCGCACTCATGTGCGTGTGTGCGCGCTCATGTGCGCGTGTGTGCGCGCTCATGCGTGTGTGTGCGCGCATGTGTGTGTGTGTGCGCTCATGTGCGTGTGTGTGCGCTCGTGTGCGTGTGTGTGCGCGCTCGTGTGCGTGTGCGCACTCGTGTGCGTGTGTGCGCGCTCATGTGCGTGTGTGCGCGCTCATGTGCGTGTGTGTGCGCTCATGCGTGTGTGTGTGCGCACTCATGTGCGTGTGTAAGCGCTCATGTGCGTGTGTGTGTGCGCTCATGTGCGTGTGTGTGTGCGCTAATGTGCGTGTGTGTGCATGTGAGCAAGTGTGTGCATGTGTGCAGGATGCATGTGCATGCATGGGTGCTTGTGTGCGCACTCATGTGCGTGTGTGTGCACTCATGTGCGTGTGTGCGCACTCATGTGCGTGTGTGTGTGCACTCATGCGTGTGCTCATGTGCGTGTGTGTGCGGCTCATGTGCGTGTGTGTGCGCTCATGTGCGTGTGTGTGTGCACTCATGTGCGTGTGTGTGTGCACTCATGTGCGTGTGTGTGCGCTCATGTGCGTGTGTGCGCTCATGTGCGTGTGTGTGTGCACTCATGTGCGTGTGTGTGTGCACTCGTGTGTGTGCGCTCATGTGCGTGTGTGTGCGCGCTCATGTGCGTGTGTGTGCACTCATGTGCGTATTGTGCGCGCGCACTCATGTGCGTGTGTGTGCACTCCTTGTGCGTGTGTTTGCGCACTCATGTGCTGTGTGTGTGCACTCATGTGCGTGTGTGTGTGCGCTCATGTGCGTGTGTGTGCACTCATGTGCGTGTGTGTGCACTCATGTGCGTGTGTTTGCGCACTCATGTGCGTGTGTGTGCACTCATGTGCGTGTGTGTGCGCGCTCATGTGCGTGTGTGTGTGCGCTCGTAATGTGCGGCTGTGCGCGTGTGTGTGCTGCGCTCATGTGCGTGTGTGTGTGCGCTCATGTGCGTGTGTGTGTGTGCGCTCATGTGCGTGTGTGTGCGCTCATGTGCGTGTGTGTGCGCTGCGCCTGTGTGCGTGTGTGTGCGTGTGTGTCATGTGGCGTGTGTGTGTGCACTCGTGCGTGTGTGTGTGCTTCATGTGTGTGCGTGTGTGTGCGCGCTCATGTGCGTGTGTGTGCACTCGTGTGCATGTGTGTGCGCACTCATGTGCGTGTGTGTGCACCTTTCATGTGCGTGTGTTTGCGCACTCATGTGCGTGTGTGTGTGCTCATGTGCGTGTGTGTGTGCGCTCATGTGCGTGTGTGTGCACTCATGTGCGTGTGTGCACTCCTTAAATAGCGTGTGTGTGTGCGCTGTGTGCGTGTGTGTGCACTCATGTGTTGTGTGTGCGCGCTCATGTGCGTGTGTGTGCGCGCTCATGTGCGTGTGTGTGTGTGCGCTCATGTGCGTGTGTGTGCACTCATGTGCGTGTGTGTGCGCGCGCTGTGCGTGTGTGTGCGCGCTCATGTGCGTGTGTGTGCGCTCATGTGCGTGTGTGTGCGCTCATGTGCGTGTGTGTGCGCGCTCATGTGTGGGTGTAACGTGTGTGCGCGCTCATGTGCGTGTGTGTGTGCGCTCATGTGCGTGTGTGTGCGCACATGTAAACGTGTGTGCCCGTGCTTGCTTGTACACAGGGGGCACGGAGCCTTGCGCTCTGAGAAGGCAGGACTTTCCACAGTGAAGGACGGAGGAGCCCAGACCAGCTCTGCCCGCCTCCTCCCTGCCGGCTCAGACTAGCAGCCGGAGGGCGCCCAGGAGGCCTGGCTGCAGCAGGGGCGGCGGGTTCTGCCCTCTCCCCCTCGCCCCCTCCCCCTCCTCACCCCTCCCCCTCCCCTCCCCCTCCCTCTCACCCCCTCCCTCTCCCTCCACCCCATTCTCCCCCTCCCCCTCCCCCGTCCGTCTACCCCTCTCCCCTTCCTCCCATCACGGAGAATCTGGAGAGTGGAGAGGAACGTGAAGACCACTCACCCTTGGAAGCAAGCGCTAATGCAGCACCCCAGGGTCATCCCCCATCCCGGGGACAGAAGGGGTGGAAAGAGACACGGGGATACGAGGCGACGGCAGAAAATGCGTGGGGAGGAGGTGTGTCCGACTTTCGCTCAGGTCATGATCTCGCGGTTCGTGGGTTCGGGCCCCGCGTCGGGCTCTGTGCTGACTGCCAGCTCGGAGCTTGGAGCCTGTTTTGGTCTGTGACTCCCTCTCTCTCTGACCCTCCCCTGCTCACGCTGTCTCTCTCTCTCTCATTCTCTCTCTCTCCTAGAAACAAAATAAAACATTTTTAAAAAATTAAAAAGAAAAAAAGAAAATGCGTGGGGAGCAGAGACAGAGAGACGGACCCGGAGGGGCGTGTGTCTGAGATGGAAGTCTCTCTGGGGGAGGGGACAGGTCACTGGGCGGTGGCATCTCAAGGCGCGGAGCCCCTGGCGGCCTGGAGTCCTGGGCCTCATGGGGGGGCTGGGGCAGGTGCGCGTGCGCGGATCTGGTCCCCCCCACCCCCCGGGGTCCCTGGAGCTGGAGACAGGTGTCCTGCCCCTCCACGCCCTCCTCCCGGGCAGGCCAGCTGGCCCAGCTCCCCGGTGCCAGTGTCGGGTTCCAGGCTGTTCCCTGGGGGAACTTTGATCTGGGAAGAATGAGGGTGACCGATCTGGCTGCTGGCCTGGGCCGAGCCCTGTCACTGAGCCCTGGCCTGGGCCGCCCCTGCCGCCTTCCCGCCCCAGGGACACCAGGCGGTCAATCAGGGCTCAGGGGACATGGGGGGGTCTTTCTCACTTCCTTGCCTCCCTTGTGTCCACCTCAGTTCATTTCCTGGTGCGTGCACCCCCTCCACTCACCCCTGCAGCGCGGCACAGTGGCCGATGGCGCTGGGGGCCGGGCGCTGGGGGCGGGCGGAGAGCGAGTCAGGGTCCTGCCCTTTCAGGAAGCCCCAGCCCGCACCCCACGCAGAGGTCCCTACGTAAGGCAGACAGAAGTGCACGTGGGAGGAGGGAGGCTGGGCGGGAGAGAGGCACGTAGTCCGTGGCCTGGCGGGGCCGGGGGCGGAGGTGAGGGGGCCAGGCCTCGTCGTCGGGGGAGGCTCCCCAGAGGAGGCAGCACTTGCGATGGGCTCTGAAGGTGTGAAGAATGGAGATGCCCATCAGACAGGACGGCCAGCAGAAGGGGTGCTTCCCGCAGAGGTGCCAGCACAGGCACCGGCGCACAAGGGAGTTTTGTGCGTTTCACTGGAGGGGCCTTGAATGGCACTCTAAGGCACCCACGTTGGAGGAAGGCTTCCGTGGGTCAGAGGGATGGTTCTGTCAGAGCAAGGGGGCTCCGGGGGCTTCAGGGCAGGGGCGAGGCGGAGCCGTGGGGCCCGAGATCTCCTGCGTACGCCCCGGCCCCAGCGAGGCTCCAGAATGCTCGCGAGGGAGCGGCTGGTCTACACCGGCTCTGGCCTGGCCTCCCCACCGCTCCCGGGGAGCCAGCGGCTTCCGCTGGGCTGAAAGCGGACACTGGCCAGCCTGCGGCCCCGGGGAGGCCGAGGAGGAGCTGGGAGCCCCGGACCTCTGGCTCCTCTTGTGCGAGGCCGCTGAGCCAGGCTCTATAAATAGCCTGGGAGGGGGGAGGGGAGCAGGCCAGGCCGGGCTGCAGGGGCCAGGCCTCCGGGTGGGAGGGGTGGAGGGGTGGGGAGAAGGCAGAGAGCCTGGGCCCAGCTCTGCCCCCAAACAACAGCCGGGCCTCAGGTCGGGGTGCTCTGGGCGGGCGCGGCAGGGTCAGCAGGGCCACCCGCCCCCCCACCCCCACCCCGGGCGGCTCTCTGGAGGCCTGAGGGTCAGGATAGGAGCGAGAAGGGCTCCCGGGTTTGCTGCCCCAGACACCACTTCCCCAGGGACCCAGGGGCCCAGGACAAGCCTTGGGGGGGCGGGGCTGGCTCTTCCCAGACCTCAGCGTCCCCTCTTGGGGCCACAGTCCCCAGGGTGCGGGCAGTGAGCTAGGGCGACGAGGAGAGGCCTCCCCAGGCTAGGGGGCCGGGACTCCCGGAGATGGAAAATGTGAGCCCCACGGCCTTATCTGGGCTGGAAGCTGTCTCCACCCCACATCCTGCACAGCCCCAGCCGCCGAGGGCAGGGCCGCAAGCGCTCCACGCAGGGGACGGGCGTGGCTTGTTCTTGGGTCACCTGGGCCCCGGCGAAGGCCCGTGGGAGGCTCCTCCTCCACAGGGACCAGAGGGCCAGCCGGGGCCAGAAGGCTCAGAGTGACGGCCGCCCCAAACCAGGGCACCCCTAGCGTCTTGTGCGCAAGTCTTCAGAGCAGCCCCCGGCACCCAGGATCCGCACCTTCTAGATCAGACCGGACTTCTGGGTCTTCCAGAGATGGCGCCTGTGACACGTAGGAGGGAGCTCACGCCACGGCGCACACGTCTGGCTAGGTAAGCCTGTGTAGACACAGGACACGCAAGGACATGCACGTGTGCATTAGCGGCACACGCACACACACGTGTGTGCATAAACACACGCGAAGCACCCACGAGCAGACGCGTAACATCCCTCCTGCAGACACGGTACTGCCGATGCACACGCATGTCCCCGCAGGTGTGCGCGCAGGCACAACAGACTCCGTAGCGCCCACAGCTTTCCTCTCCACAGACACTCCCGCCACACACGCGTGAGTGTGGTGCACAGACCCGCCCTCAGGTGCACGGATGGACGTCGCACACTTCCATGGGGCCGGCCGAGCGTCCCCTGGGAAGGAGGGATGAGGTGCGAGGTCTGGGTGGCGCGGCCCGGGGCCAGGAGTCCCTCCCGGCCTCCCCGGCGCCCCCGCCGCCGGCCTGCAGAGCCCCGTGGGCCCCTCTCCCGGCAGCCCCGCGCCGCCACCCCTGCGGCTCTCCTACAAGGCAGTCTTTTCCAGGACAGCGGCTGCGTGCAGGGGCTGGCGTGGGGCGCTTGCCAGCGTGTCCCCTTTGGGAGCCTGCGGCTGTGGGCACCTGCCGGGTCACAAGGCGGGATGGCCAGGCCGGTTAGCTGCCATGGGAGCGGAGGGCGGCGTGCAGGGTGTGCGGGGCGGCCTGGCCTGGCCTGTGACACTCTGACCTGAGCCGTTCCGGGCAGAGGGGCTAATAAGGAAGCCAGTGCAAAGGCTGATGTGACCGGCACGCGGGTTGTGTGCCACACCCATGAGTCCCCGGGGCTCACCGTTCCCTCCAACACACCCCGACCCACCCCCCACTCCCGGTACCCAGCTGGCACTGGGCCACCCTCGCCTCTCTTCCCTCCCTCTGCCCATCGTCCGTCCATCTAGCGTCGTCCCCTTTGCTCAGAGTTCAGGGTTTCCCGAGCACTTTCTAAAGCCAGCTGTGGGTATGGGCGGGCCCGGAGGGACCCAGCTCTCTGAGGATGGGGCCCCACGTGGGCACACAAGCCTGTTACACGTGGTGCCCGTGCACAGGGACCGGGGAGCAGGGGTGGAGAGGCCGTTCCAGCCAGCGGGCAGAGGAGCGTGACGGCTGACCACCCCACTTCCCGTGTCCTTCCCCGACCCAGTAAGCCCGACCTGACCTGCGATCTCAGGAATTGAGGGGTCAGGGAGGGGGGAAGCAGGCTGGAGGCCGGTGGATGTAGAGCGGGGGCTGGGCTGGAGGCGGAGACGTGGGAGATTCTACCCAGAGGGTGTGTAGGGGTGCGGGGGCGGGCTGTGCTCAGAGCCCGGGGCCCCCCATGGCTAAGGGATGAGGGCGACCACAGTCACTCAGGAAGGGCCCTGGGGAGGGCGAGGCCGAGAGATGGGAGTCAGGAGAGGAGGAGGGTGTGATCCTCAGGGTCATGGGTGGGGGTGCTGGAGACCCCGGGGAGCAGTGGCAGGGGGTGGGGCCTCCGGCCGGCCCGGGGAACCAGGAGAGCCGCTGCCCTTGGCTGCATGTGGCTGCTGCCCAGGGAGGTGTGTTGGAACAGCACCTTGGAATCAGTGTCAGGTCTGGGGACAGGGCCCAGGGCTCGTCCTCCTGCCTCTCGGGCCTCAGTTTCCCCATCTCAGGCCCGTGACCGACGTCCCTGGCTGCATGGTTTTGGCCTGGCAAGGATGTGATTTTGAGGAGTGACAGGCGGGGGGCGGGGACAGGCTTGTCCCATGCCCTGCTTCCAGCCTAGAAGAAGAGCAGAGCAGGGCTCAGCAGGCAGTGCAGGGCTCGGAGCCGGCGAGGGGGAGCCCGAAGCCCCAGAGCCCCCGGGCCTGCTGGGAGGGGAGCCTCCCCAGCTCGCTGACATCAGGGCTGGTGAATGTGGAGGGAGTTCAGCCCCGTTCATCAGGCAGCCCCGGCCTCCCTCACAGCCTGGTACAGGTGGGGGCGGAGCTGGAGCCCCGCGGCAGCGCCCCCCCAGCCGGCCTTAGAGCCAGCGCCCCCCACCCCCGCGCCCCCGGCACCCCTCTTCTTCATGCTCCTGGCATATTTCTCCCTTCCCAGGCTCATCTCCAGCTACTGACTCAGTGCTCTGACTGCTAAGGGAGAGGAGCCAAGGGGGACGGCTTGATTCTCGTACCGTCTGCCTTCCCGGAACCCACAGCGAGCCCCATCTCTGCCCTTGACATGGCCCCCACTTCAGTGGCAGAGGGGGCCCTGCCCTGCCTCCAGCGGTTTCTCCCAAATATTCTCATGGTGCATCGGCGCAGAGCAGATCACTCACCGAGGTGGGGGGGGAGGGGGGAAGGGGGCGGGCCCTGGGCAGCCAGTCTCTGCAGTCTACCCCCTCTTCCTCCCTGTTGGGGTTTCAGCCCCAGAGACCTGGCCAGCCTGCCGGCTGGAGCATGGCCGGGAAGGCGGGACCCCAGCCCGCGCCCACCCCCACAGTGCTGCCAGCCGGGGAGTCGTGGCCAGGTGTACTGCAGCTACCGGGCCGGGGCTCCGACTGTCTAGTGCCTCCCAGGACCTCCCACCTGGCTCTTCTGTGGGTCCCGCAGAAGAGAAGGGGCTTTTCTGGCGGGGGCGGGGTCTGCACTCCAGGCTCCCGTGGTCAGGCCTGCAGCGGCCAGTGTCTCCCAGCCTCTATCAGATGTTCGACCCAGAGAAAGAACGCAGGGAGTGGTTTGGCTCACTCTGTGCCGATGGCTACTTGGAACACACACACACACTCACACTCACACACACTCACACACACTCACACACACATGCAACACGCACGCCTCTTGGCACTTGACTTTCTCATGAGATAATTGCTGGAAGGCTCCTTGGATTAGGTAACCAGCATTCCTTCCTGTCCCCGCGGTGGAGGGGTGCAAGGGGGGCACTGGGGCTCAGCGTCGTCTAGGCCGACCCAGCCCCTCGGGGGCAGCGTGCGCCAGTCCAGGGGGGTCTGTGGATGCCAACACGGCGGGAACAAGCCCTTCAGACCTCTTTTTCCTGAGCTCACCTGGCTGTGCCTGCCCGGGCACGGGGCCTCCTTCAGATGGGCTTGGCCTGGTAAGGAGAAGGCTAGTCAGGAAAAATTTCTGGGCAAAGGGTGGGATGTTCCCATTTTTATTTTAAAAACTTAAAAATTTCAAATGTTTATTTGTTCTTGACATGGGGGAAGGGGCAGAGAGAGAGGGAGACACAGAATCCGAAGCAGCTCCAGGCTCCGAGCTGTCAGCACAGGGCCCGATGCGGGGCTCGAACCCACGAACCGTGAGATCATGACCTGAGCTGAAGTTGGGCGCTTAACGGACTGAGTCCCCCAGGCGCCCCTTCCATTCTTATTTTAAATCAGCTTTCAATTACATGAGAGTGTCTTTGCCCATCATCCTGTGCTCCTGAAGCCACAGCTGTTTCCATTCTTCCCTTGCAATGGGAGGGGAGCGGGCGGAAGGGAGGGATGCCTGGGTTTAGGCACGACAAAGTGTTGGGAGGACACAGGGGTGGGAGCCCCGGCCGGTCGACAGAGGCCGGTGACCGAGACCCTGGTGGAGGGACCCGGGCGATTAGTGCAGAGGCCTCCAGGGTGGAGACTCAGCCCCAAGTGCACCCTCTCGACCCCGCCAGACCTCAGCGTCTCCAGGATCCCCTACCAGAGGCCCCCTGGTGAGCCTGGCGCCCCTACTGACCCCTGGCGAGAAGGACACAAAGATCGTGCCCCACGGGGGGGGGTATGGGCGGGGGCCTCCCCACCCCCCACGGCAGGTGCAACGGAGTCCGGGTGAAGGTCCCACAGGTGAGCGCGCGCCTGTGAGAGCCGAGCGCACAGGGTAGAGGGGCAGAGATTGCACCGTTCTGGAGACCACCGCCCCCCCAGGTCACCCCGCGCGGTGGCGGGGTCCCTACCCCCAGGGGGCCCGGGCGTGTGGGGTAGAGCCCGGGGACGCCAAACCCGCGGAGGGCGGGGGTCTCCGGGGTAAAGTCCCCTCGGGGGCCGCGGCCCCTCGCCCAGGCCGCACGCCGCTTCCCGGGGGCCGCCCGGGTCAGGGGGCTCTCGGGCCTCGCGCTCCCCCTGCGGCCCCGCCCCACTGGGCAGCAGCGTCCAGCGCTCCCCCTTCCGCGCCTCCGCTACACGAGGCCCCGGGCCCGAGGCCCCGCCCCCCGCGGCGCCGGCCCCGCCCCTCCCACCTCCCGCGGCCCCGCCCCTCCCCTCCCACCGTCGCGGCCCCTCCCCTCCCCACCGCCGCGGCCCCGCCTCCCCGCGCGGGCCCAGTCCCGGGGCTCGAGGCTCCGCCCCCGAGGCCCCCGCCCCGAGGCCCCGCCCACCGGGCAGCAGCGCCCAGCGCTCCCTTCGGCGCCTTGGCTACGCGAGGCCTCCGGCCGAGGCTCCGCCCCCGCCCTCGGCCCTGCCCCGCCCCTCCCCCCCCCGCCCGCGGCCGCCCCCCGCCCCCGCCCTGGCCCGCCGCCTGCCCCTCCTCCGGCGAACGCGGCCCGGGGCGGCCAGTCGCGGCCCGCAGCTGCGGAGCTCGGCTGCCCCGTCCGCCGGGCCGGCGCTCGGCCATGGAGCCGGGCCCCGGCGCCGAGGAGGCGCGCGGCGTGCGCGAGGCGCTGGGCCGCTACGAGGCGGCGCTGGAGGGCGCGGTGCGCGCGCTGCACGACGACATGCAGGGGCTGCAGCGCGGCGTGGAGCGGCGCGTGGCCGAGGCGCTGCGCCTGGCGGGCCCGCTGGCGCGCACGGTGGCCGAGCTGCAGCGCGACAACCAGCGGCTGCAGGCGCAGCTCGAGCGCCTGACGCGGCAGGTGGAGGCGCTGGGCGTGGCGACCGGGCCGACCCCCGCGCCCGGCGGCCCCGGGGGCCCCGGCCGCACGCCCCGCCTGGGCACCGCGCGCTTCGCCAGCCACGCCACCTTCTCGCTGTCGCGCGGCCAGGTGGGTCCGGGCGGCGCGCGCGGGGGCGCGGGGCTGGGGTCCGGCCCCCCCGGGCTGGGAGAGGCCCCCGAGGCCTGCCCGCCGCACCTGTCTGCGGCCCCTCCTTTCTCTGAACGCAGGCCCTGTGTGCGCGGAGCCGTCTCCCCGTCCCCTTTGTCCCGTGACGCTCGGCCCCTGACCGGTTCCACACGGCCTGGGCCTCGCCGGGCCCCCGCCTGCGTTCGCGCGCCCCCTGCGCCGCCGCTTCACTGAGGCCTGACGGCTCGCGTTATTAATTAACCCAGACAGAACTCAGGCCCGTGTGCGCGTGTGCGCGTGTGTGTGCGCGCGTGTGAGAGGGGAGGCCAGGAGGACGGGGTGAGGTGGGGGCAGCCGCTTCGGGAGCTCGCAGGGGGTTAGGAGAGACGGGGAAACCAGCCTGGAGCAGCCCCCGCTTCCCGGGGCTGGCGACCCTCGTGGGGGTGGGGGGAGGCCGGCGGGGACCGTCAGCGCGCTGCGCGCGGGGCCTCCTGTGTCCATGGGGTGCGCAGTGGCCCTTAGGTGGCATTTTCCACTCCGCTCGGGCATGTGCTGTGGGGCCCGGGTTCCAGGGTCCGGGCCTGAGTGGTTTGCACCTGCTGCCCCTCGGATCCATCCGTCATCCGTGCAGCCCTCCTGTGTGGGCTGCGCTGCACCTCCGGGCCAGGCGGAGGGGACCCGTTAGCTCCTGGAGGTCCCAGCCCGGGGGGGTGGGGTGGGGGGAGGCGGCCCCAGACGCAGCGGTGCCAACCGCGGGGGCAGCCGGAGCAGATTCTCAGCGTACACCTGAGTCCCTTCCCGTGGGTGTCCCGGGAAGGCCTTGTGCTGGAGCCCAGGGCTCGCTGCTGCTGGCGCAGGTGCCGGCGGGTGGGGACTGTGCGTGCAGGCCCAGCGGCACTTGCAGGGCCTCCTGTCCGGAGGGGCCCGGCGGGAATGAGAGGCGAGGGCTGCACTGAGAAGCCCCTGCGGGCTCTGGGTACGGGGGCTGGGCTCTGTCCCCGGCGTCCAGCGCTCCGTGCGGAGGGCCTGGAAATGTGGGTACACTTAGTTCTGTCTTATGAGCACAGCATGCTACACGTCCACGGTACAAAACCCCCACGGTGAGCTCACACGTGCCTAATAAACTGTGTCATCGGCTGTTTCTGAAGTTGTTTTAACACACGTTTGCTACTTGTCTGCTCGCCGAAGCAGCTGTCCAAGTGTCCGGGGAGATCGTGTCCCAGTCATGTGTGTGTGACTGCGGGTATGCATGTGTGTGCTCATACATGTGTGACGGGGGCTCGTCACCTGGCTGTCTCGGTGGGAACTGGCTGTTCTCACCCGAGGTGACCTAGTCCTCTTGCTTATGGGGGTGGTGGGTGAGGGGCGGGGGCAGGGAGGGACGGGGTCCTCCTTCCGCAAGGTCCGCAAGGATGGATGGCGGGTTGGAGGGTGGCTGGGGACAGCGTGGGTCCGTTGGATGGTCCCGGAGAGGAGACGGTCTTCACGGGGGCGCGGCAGGGCGGCACAGACAGGAGCCGTGCCTGGGGGCTGTTGGGTCGCAGATGTGGGGGGCGCCGGGGTCTGGCCGGGTCCTGCTGAGCGTGAGGGGTTGTGGGACACGCAGGAGTAGCTGCCTCAGAGCAGGCGCGGTCCCGTCTGGTGAGCCAGGAGGGCCAGGCTGGACTTTAGGGAGACCTCAGGGCAGAGCCTGCAGTGGGTGAGGCAGTCAGGTAATCGTGCGGAAGGAGGGGGAGGGGAGAGCCTGCCCCGGAAGTCGAGGGGACAGTGCTCCTGGAGGAAGGGGTCCGGGCCGACAGGGACGCCACGGCTCTTAGGGGATAGGGATGGAGACACGGAAGTGGGCAGGGGGCTTCAGAAAGGCAGAGCCGGGCACTTGGGTGGAGGATAGCCAAGGTCTCCAGGGGGTCAGAGGTCATGCAGCCCCCTGCTCCGAGGCAGCGCCCCCTCGGCTGACCGCAGCAGCGCCGCCCCCGCATCGGCTCCAGCCCCGTCTCAGGAGCGCCGACCGCACCTCCAGCCAGCTCCTGGCGGCCGGGGCTGCGGAGCCACCTGTGTGACCCGCTGTGGCAGCACACGGCTGGGTGCTTGGGCTCGAGCTGGGACTCAGGGCTCTAGGCTGGGCCCCAGGGCGAGGGGCCAGTGACAGCTGCGGTGAGGCGTGGCGGCGCCTGGTGTTACCCCGCCCCTCTGTAATAAGCAGTGAGGTTTAGAGAAACCTGTTGGTTTCTGCTGTTTCAGACTTGGGGCTGTTGGAAGTGGGTCACACTTAGCGTATCAATGTGTCCTGAACTCCATGCAGAAAGAGTTGATCTTGGAATCCACTTTTGAGTGCACAGCCTTGACCTTGCTAGGTGGTAAGGAGACAAAAGAGTAGCCGGGGCAGCTCCAGGAAGAGGGAGAGGGCAGCACCATGGAGTGGGAGAAATCAGGGCGCACTTCCTGTAGGAGGCCAAGTCCCTGAAGCAGACCGGAGCTGCTCTTGTCATGTTTGCTGAGAGGCCTTGGGAGCACCTCCTGAAAAGTCGATCTCACTGTCTCAGTATCTAAACCAAGAGGGATGGGCCAGGCCGGTTGTAACAGTGACATCCGCTCACAAGCATCCACGGAGCCTCGCAGGTGGAGGGGGCCCGCAGGGCCTGTGGCGGATGGCGGCAGCCTGAGGCCAGGCCAGGCCTGGAGCCCGCGAGGACCGTCCTGGGCTGAGCGGGAGCCCCCGGGGCCGTCGGCGGAGGCCCTCAGGGACAGCTGCCAGCAGCTTGGGCCGAGGCTGGACTGTGAAAGAAACCAGACTCCCTTATCTGCCTTCCTTTCCCAGACACACTGTGTGATAAGGGAGGTAAGTGCCTTAGGGAGATGTTTGGATGGAGGCCCGGAAGCCGTGTGTGAGTGGGGGATGGTCGGGCTCGGCCCCTCCTTGGCTCCTGTGACCCCGCGTGAGCCCCCTGCGGGGTCAGGCGGCACCCGAACGCCACAGGATTCCCGCCCTCCCAACGCGTCTGCGAACTTCCCAGTGAGGATCGTGTCACCCCGAGTCCCCGGAGTCGGACCTGTGTCACCCTGCGTCTCCCCCTGACGCTCCCAGGCCTGGGCTCCCTTACGGGGGGAGGGGCCCTTCTGGGCCGGTTCCTGTCCCCAGGGCTCACCGGTGATTCCTTCCCCAGCCCCAGCACACGGAGGGGCCGCCCGGTTCTCTTCCTGGGGCCGGGGCAGGCTGCCCCCTGACGCTGGGAGGGCCCCCGGTGCAGGGAGAGTGTGCCCAAGGCCCCAGCGTGGGCCTGGGGACGGGGACCAGCCCTTGGTTTAAGGCCTCTGTTGTGCGCAGGTCCTGCGGCGGCAGTTACGCCACATTCCCCCCTCTCCTCCCCTCCTGTGGCTAAGACAGGTCCCGCGGGGGCCGGGACCCCCCGCCCCAGGTCCCGGGGGACACGCTTGTCCTGAGCTGCCCTCTGTTCTCTGGAAGGCCAGAGCGCTTTGTGGGCAGAGTCTCAGGTCGGGGTAGGGACCTGGGTCCCAAACTTAGACCCGTGCCCCCCGCCCGCCCGTCCTGAGATGGGTTGTGTGATGATGGGTGGCCTCCTGGTGGCCCCTTGGCCGGACACGTGGGCAGGGGCCTCTCCTTCCCGAGGGGCAGTTACAGTCGTGGGGAAGGGGCACTGGGGGGGCGGGCAGGAGGCCCAGGAATCTGGCTTGTCCAGAACCTACAGGAAGCAGGCTCCTGTCTGGCCGTGGCTCCTGGTCCCTGGGGCGTCACAGGGGTGTGGGACCTGCTACGTGCAGGGGCAGGCGTCTGGGGGCCCCCCGTGGAGACCCGCATTCCTGGGAAGTGGTTTCACCATCAGCCTGTCCCTCCAGGCCTCTGCCTGGGCCTGTGGCACCGGTTGGACCAGAGTATGAGGGTGGGGGACACGGGGACCCCAGGCTGAGCCGGCCGGGTGACAGGTGGGGGCTGCGGCTCAGGGTGCACCGGTTGTTTCTCCTCCTCCTGCTGATCGGGCTTCGAGGTGGGGTGCCCGCAGAGGCCCCCCTTCTCCGCAGCCCGGCCCCTCCCCCGCTGTCCTCCTGAGTCGGCATTGGGGGCCCCTCTAGCCAGGCCTCCGCCCCGGGGCTCCGGGTCCTGCCCTCTCTCCTCCTGCAGGGACCCCCACCCCCAGCAGGACAGCCCCTTCCGAGTCTGCCCCTGGCCTCCCAGCCTCTCCCCCAGGCCCTCTCCCGCCCCACCTCTGCCTCATTCTGTTCCTCAGTCACCAGGGGCCTCTCCCCTGCTGGACCCCACGGGCTCCGTTCAGACCTCTTCCGACCATTTCCTTGACCCGAGGCCGCCTTAGGGCGCCCCAGGCACGCCTGTGGTCTTCCCGTACACGTCCCCCCGCAGCCTTCTCCAGGTTTCCCCCCTGCCCCTCTGGCTGCTCCTCTGTAGACCCCCCCCCGCCCCGGGCCCCCTCTTCCTCGTCGTGGGGTCGTGTGCGGGGGAAGCAAGACTGTTTCTCCCTCGATCTCCGTCCGTCCTTCTGTCCTGCCTCTTAAACTTCAGACAGACACGCAGCTGGCTGCCTCCTGACCGCGCCCCCCAGGTGCGCCAGGGCCCCCCGACGTGTCCCGCACCGAAACCCCTGTTTTCCCACCGACGCCCTGCCTTCCTCCTTGGGTGGCTCCTCCCTCCACATCCGCCCGCGTCTGCTGCCCGGGCCCCCTCCCCTCTCGCGGCGCCTGGGGCGGCGCGGCTCATCCGTCCGCAGCCACGGGTCACAGCGCGTGGCGGCGCGACGCCTGTCCGTGCAGACCCTAGTGGCCTCCCTGCTTGTCAGCCCAGCTGCCTCTGGGGAGCCTCCCTGACCCGCGAGGCCAGATGCCGTCTGTCGCCGGCACGCACTCTAGGCGGGTTTGGCGGCGTCTGCTCGAGGTCCTGGCGCCCCCGCCCCCCCAGGCCGATTCCCCCACGCGCAGGGCCACCGCTGGCCGGCCGGGGCCCCGCTGAGCCGTCTGGGAACCTCGCAGACAAGAGCCACCCTGAGGTGTCCGGGGAGAGGTCTGGCCAGCCTCCGGGTGGCCCTTAGTGCCAGCGGGTCTGCCCGATCCCCTTCCCGCCAGGCAGACCCCGCCACCCTCCACGCCTCCCTCACTGCGAGGGGCGCGGGACCTCGGTGGGGAGGACGTCCCTCCTGGCCGCAGATCACAGGTGTTTCTCACGTGCCACCGCGGACGGCGCACCTCTTCCCGGGGCCCCGGGGCCCCGCCTGCCGCGGGGCTGTTAGCACCCACCCGAGAAGCTAGCAGCAGGTTGGTGTAAGCGGCCTGGGCAGAACAGGGCCTGACGCCCCACAGAGCATCTGCTCCTTCTCTGACGGGCGACCTGCGACCCAGCAGGGGTACGACTTGACCCGAGCACCTCGGTGGAGGCTCAGCCCGGACCCCAGGCGCCCCCAGTGGCTTCACTGCAGTGAAGGGGGCTGGGCGCCCCCTCCCCCCCCATTCCAGGCATCCAGGCAAATCTCTGCATCCAGTGAGAAGTCCTCAGCATGAAGGCCCAGCGCCCGCCGTTGGCCCAGAGAACCTGGGGGCGGGGTGGGGGGGGCTTGGACCGCAGTCTGGGGTGGGCAGCCGGGCCTGCCTGACGGGGCCTCCTTGGCGCGCGTGTCTCCCTAGAGTGTGGACCGCCAGGACGAAGCCAGCGAGGTGGACACGAGAAAGGCCTCGGACTCGTGCATCGTGAACGGGCACCAGCCCGGGGCAGGTGGGGCAACGGCACAGGGGCCTCTCGGCCAGGAGGGGCGCGCCCTGGAGCCCAGGTCCACTCAGCCCCAAGTAGAACTTTGTAAACACAGAGGGAGACGGGAGGTCCCAAAAGGGGATGAGCCTCCCGGTTTCTGGAGGAAACAAGTGGGCCCCAAAGAGTTGTCCACACAGCGAGTGGGCGCCACAGCGTGGCCGACAGGCTACCTAGTGTTTATGGAGCTGATGGTGAGGGCAGTTTGGAACAGATGTAAACTCTGGTTGGAGCTGTGAGGCGTCCCCAGAAAAGGGAGGTCAGGGAGGCCTTCCTGGAGGAGGTGGGAGGAGGGTTCACGGAGGCTGGAGTCCTGGGGGGAGGGTCTGAGGCCCCTGTAGCTGCCTTGGCTGACCTCCCCTTCCCCCTGGCTTCGCGTTCCAGGTCTTGGTGACGGACCCCCTGAGGCAGCCCGAACCGCCCCGGCACCGGAGCCCCCCAGGCCTCGCCCCAGGAGCCTCTCCTTGCAGCTGCCTCACCAGCCGGTCACGGCCGTCACTCGGGTCTCAGAGAGGTTTTCGGGGGAGACCACCTCAGCCGCGGCTCTCTCGCCCACGTCTGCCGCCATCCTGGGGGGGCCCAGCCCGAGCCCCAGCGAGGCCACCACACCCTGGACTCCAGGCCCCAGCGGTAGGAGCGGGGAGCAGGCTGCAGACCCCCCGGGCCGTGGGGGCAGGCAGGGCTCGGGGGCGGCCCGCCTGCGCCTGCCCCTGCGAGTTGTTGCAGAGATGCCCTGAGCCGGCCGCTTCCCTGGGGGGGACTGGCTTTCGTTCCCGGTCGAGCCGTGGCTAGGCCGTGGCTGTCACCCTGCGCACGTGGCCAGGCCTCCAGCGGTGTGTCCTGGGGTGGGGCTTCCAAAATGAGGGTCAGGGGAGAAGGCGTGTGCTGGACGCACAGCACAGGGGGCCCTGGGCCCCGTGCTGCCCAGAGCGGCTGGGGCGCTTACAGGCTGTTACGTCTGAGCTCTGGGCTCCCAGCTCCCCTCCCCCAACCGCTGGCCGTGGTGGGGCCCGCTTAGTGGGGGGCTGCCCATCCGGGGAGCAGGGCTGGGTCGGGGAGGGGAGCCGTCGGGGAGCGGTGCTGGGGCAGAGAAGGGCTCCGGCAGCTGGCCCTCCCCGAGGCCACGGCTACTTCCGTTCCCTCCTGCCCGCAGAGAGGAGCCCTTCCGCCCCGCGGTCGAGCTCCGGCTACGGGGCGGCGTCGGCCGTCAGGAGCGACAGGTGGGTCCGGGTGAGGCGGCCGGGTGGGCTGTGCGTCCTGGGGCCGGGCTCCCAGGCCCCCAGCAGGGCGCCCCCCGTGCTGGCCTGGAGCTCAGAGGGCCGGGCAGGAGGGCTGCGGGGAGGGGAGGCGGGGGCTGGGGCAGGTGTATGGCCCCGCCCCCCGTGGTGCGGGTCGCCTCCCCCAGCCTGCAGCTGTCCCCACGGCCCCCCAGGCCAGCTGGCAGGGGGTGGGGGCTGGCTTGGCTTTTCTTTTAATAATAAAGGAAAATTGTGACTTTCTGGCGAACTGCTCAGGAGGAGACAAAGGGGCCTTATCTAGTGGTGCAGAGGGGCTTGGTGGGGCTGGTCGGGGTCCACCGTCTGCCCCTGCCCGGGGGGGAGTAGCCCAGGTGGGTACCCCCTTGCTGGGGGGGCTCCGCTCGCTGGGTCAGAAAACCTGCCCGGCGGGCTGTGTCCCCTCTGCTCGCCTCCCCTCCGCCACTGGCAGGGGGCCCGGGGCCTGTGTGGGCCGGGGCGTTCCTGACCTGGCGGTTCTCTCCTCAGCCCACCCCCGGCGACGCCCCGGTCCCCGCCAGCCAGCGCCCAGGCCCGGCGCCGGGAGCTGGTCAGGTCGCAGACGCTGCCTCGCACGTCGGGGGCGCAGGCCCGGAAGGCCTTGTTTGAGAAGTGGGAGCGGGACACGGGGCGCAGGTACGGACGGCCACGCCCAGAGCCACGTGGGGGCCAGGGGGGCACAGCACGGGGAGGGCGCGCCCATGACCAGAGCCCCTCGGGCGCCCCCTTCCAGAGGTGCCCAGCTGCCCTCGCCCGCCTCCCCCGTGTCCCTCGGTTTCTGGGCAGGACGCGGGGTCGTGGGTCGTGGGTTGGGATTCCTGGGGGGCTGAGGGGTGACGCCGCGTCCCCCTTGGAGACAGCCTGGTCTTCGCACGGGGTCCCGTGGACAGCATGACATCTGCTGGGTGCAGGGCGGGGCCCCACCTGCGTGGCGAGGACACCCCAGCCCTAGCTTCCTGTGACCAGTGAGGGAGACCGACCCGGGCAGTGTCCCCGCTGAGCCAGATCTGGGCTGTGTCCTTGCGCCCTCACCCCCGCCCCGGGGACCACCCTTCCCCTGAGAGGCTAGGGAGGCAGCTGTCAGTGGGGGTCTCTGGGCAGGGGGCTGGGGTGGAGGGGAGGCAGCGGAGGGCCGGGGCCTGAGGCCATGTGGGCTGGGGACCCCTGAGTCCCAGTGTGGGGACCGGACGCGGCTGGAGGGAATGCGGTCCTGCCAGATGCCGGGCGGGGAGGGGGGCTGTGTGCGGCGGGGCATCTCCCCTGGGGAGCAGGACGGGGGGGGCGGGGGGACCTGGCCCCACAGCAGGCTGGCGCTCTTCCAGCAGCGGGAAGGGCGAGGTGCGGGCCAAGCTGAAGCGGTCACAGAGCTTCGGTGTGGCGAGCGCCAGCAGCATCAAGCAGCTCCTGCTGGAGTGGTGCCGGCAGAAGACCCTTGGCTACCAGGTGAGCGGGGCCCCGGCCCTGGGGGACGCCCCTGCCCCGGGGGACCCTGGCTACCCGGTGAGCCCAGACTTTGCCTCAGCCCAGGGCCCCTGGTGTGCGCTGGGAGGGGCTGGGAGCATCAGCCTGCACTGGGTGGGGGGCGCGGAGGCGGGACTGAACCCCGCTCACCCCCTACGTCGCCCCCCCACTGGAAGCACGTGGACCTGCAGAACTTCTCGTCCAGCTGGAGCGACGGCATGGCCTTCTGCGCCCTGGTGCACTCCTTCTTCCCCGACGCCTTCGACTACAGCGCCCTGAGCCCCGCGCAGCGGCAGAAGAACTTCGAGCTGGCCTTCAGCATGGCCGAGTGAGTGTGGCAGGTGCTGAGCCCGGCTCCTGCATGGGGACGGGGGGGGTCATCCACAGGGTCCTGAGGACGTCCCGGCGGCCTCCTGTACACGTGGGGAGACAGGCCTGGAGGGGTCACCCAGACTCGGCGCACCTGTCCTTCTCGCTGGGCGCCTGGCCTCTCCCGTGTGGTCTGAGAGACTAGCTGCCAGCAGGGCCCCAGGGCCGGTGGGGCGGGGTCTCCCAGGGCACCCAGTGTGTCCCCTCAGGGCTGGTGCGGAGACACCGTCGCTTGGGGAGCAGGACATCGAATGACATCTTCCTCGGAGACTTTTAAAAATTCTTCAATAAGTAGATCTTGGTTCCCTAACTGTCGTAGTGTTTGATATGAAGTTGTTGAGGTTGCTAACCGGCTCCAGGAGGGGTCGGGTGGCGGGAGGTTCTGGGATCAGTCGGCACTTGGGAGGCCAGTCTGGGATTTGGCAGTTGGCTCAGGGCAGCCCCTGGTGCATCCGGGTCTGGCTGGAGGCAGGGGTGCGGGCTGTCCCCTGGGGCGGGTCTGCTGGCCGTCCAGGGCCCAGGGAGGCCTGGCTCACGGGGGCCGTGTGTGTGGGCAGCGGCTGGACCCGCAGCCGGCAGAGGGCAGGGGAGCCTGGGGACGGGGCACAGAGGGTGCCCAGGGGAGAGGGTCGGAGGTCAGGGGGAAGGCGGGGTTCCCTGGAGGGGATGTTTGTCTCTCCCGGAGCAGCCTCAGTGGCTGGGGGCCTAAGACCCCAGAGCCGCCCAGCCCGCCGTGTTCTGGTCTGTGTCCGGGTGCCCTGAGCAGGGTGGGGGGCCTGGCTCCAGGCCCGAGTGCCCTCCTCACTCCATTCCTGGAGCCCAGCCCAGCCCGGGAAGGAGTCGGAGCCCACGGGGGAGGCCTGGGAGCAGAGCGGAGGCCGCCTGAGTTGTAGGACCGTTGCTGCTGCCCTGTGCCGAGGTCCCGGGGGACACACCCAGACCCTCACCCCCTCGGGGTCACAGGAACGCCTTCTCTTTCTTGGCTGCTCGGGTCAGCTGTCATCCTGATCGCAGAAACAGCTCTGATGGGGTGTGTTATGCAACTGGACCCAGACGGCGCTGAAGCAGAGCCAAGGGGGACGGCGCGGGGCTGGGGAGGGGCGCCTCGCAGGGGGAGGCCCTGCGGCTCAAGCCCAGAGACGGTGGCTGTGAAACAGACTGAGTGTGCAGGGCGGGGGCTCGCACCCCAAGCCCCAGCCCAGAAACTGGGCCCCTGGTGTTCTCCACAGGCCAGGCTGGGCTGGGCAGGGGGCCCCGGGCCGCAGGGTGGCCGCCCTGCCCCCCGATGGTGGGGGGGCCCAGCCCCGCTCCCCGCCCCTGCCCTCCAGCCAGAGCCAGAGCAATTTGTGGCTGTGCTTTCTCAGCACCAGGGCTGAGCTCCTGGAGCCTCCTGACTGGGGAACACAGAGCGCGTCCCAGCCTGGAGGGCGCCCCCGCCTGCATGCAGGCCCAGGCCGCTCGCTCCTCCTCAGAGCAAACAGCGGGGCAGAGGCCTGGCCCCGCCTCCCTGCGACCTGCTGGTGGCTGGGGAGGGGAGGGGATCTGCGGGCTAGGGGCCCAGGGCAGGCCTGTGTGGGCAGCTTGATTGGGGCCTGGGTAGGGACCTCCCCTGGGAGTCGCTGGGGCGGTGACCTCGCAGGTATTGAGGGGGCAGGAAGGTGGCCTCCGGAGAGGACGGCCAGGATGACCTGGCTGGGCGGTGCCGGCTCCCGGTTCTCAGCAGACACTGTCAGGTTGGCGAGCGAAGGTCCGGCACGCATGTGGGGGCTGTGCAGGGTGACAGGGGCCTGGGCTCCAATGGGGTCACAGCCTTCGGGCGGGAGTGGAGGGCAGACAGGCCCCTCCAACAGGGGGTTCACATCACATCGGGAAGGAAACGTTTGCGACCCCTCCGTGAGCGAGGGCCTTAAGCTCACGGAGATGCACCAGGAGCTGCGTGGTGGAAGCCGTGGGACGGCCCTCCCCCCACCCCCTTCCAGGGACTCCCGGGCCCGAAGATTCCCCGCGGCCTAATCTGTGTGAGCAACGCGGTGTTGACAGCAAAGTGAGCTCCCTTGTTGGACAGGTGTCCCCAGCTTGGAGAGCGGGAGGGTCGGTCCTTTTATGGGAGGGGTGCGGCGGGGCGCGGGGGCCCTGCGCTCTGCACTCCACTTCTCCAGGCGGAGCGCCTGCCCAGGGCCGGACGTGTGGCCCAAGGCCCCCGCCTGCCCTGCGGGGAATGTGTCCTGCTCTCGGGTTACTCTCAGGCAGAAGGGGTTTCGGGTTATTTGCAGTGTCCATGTGTCTCTGGCTAAAACCAGACAGGAGGCTGTCGTCCGAGCCTGGCACCTGCCTTTAGAGAAGTAAAAATAGTCCCTCGAGCCCCTCCTCCACCGCCCTCCCTCGCAGGCCAGCCCCGTGCTGCCTGCAGATCGTAGTAGAGCCTGGGTGGGAGACGCCTCGGAGCCTTTCTTTTAAACCCCAAGCAGCGTGGGGCGAAGCGCGCTGACTCACCAACGACGGCACGCCCACGTCACCCGGGGTCTTGGCGCACAGGCTGAGTGCTGAGCGCTTTTCCTTCAGGCTGTTGCGCGGCCCGGGAGTGAAACCAGCTTGCATCGCTTTTACAAAAGCACTTTTTTTTTTTTTTTTAATTTAAAAGGCAATACGGTGCACACTTAATATGGTTCTAGGTCACCATACCTCAACCTGTGTGAAAGGGCGGTTGGGGCCTCTAATATTTTGAGACTTAAGTCTTTTTATAGAAGTCAGTACTGACCGTCTTCCTTTTCTCGTATCCTGATTCTCAAGTTTCATTCAACCCGTGTCTGCGACTTTTAGGTTTCGTGGGGTTACCGCTCTAGCTGCCCGGGGGGGGGGAGCCAGAACCTTGCCGGGGGGCTTCCCGCCCGGGGTGCAAGGCCTTAGTGCCCACCCCGACCGCGACCCTGACGGTGATG
>JAESUZ010003054.1:0-255155 GCA_017311185.1 Proteles cristata cristata | reverse complement strand
GGTGAGATCTCAGGAGGGGAGGGGACGCCCTAGTCTGGGAGGGACCCGCCTCACAACCAGGCCCTGGGCTGCCAGAGACCCCAGGCACAGGAGGTTCATGGGGAGGAGGGTTCTGCTCAGGATTCGGGGCAAACCTCTCACAGGGACTCTCTTGCAGGGCTGAGTGTGGGCCCCAGGACCCGAGTGCAGGCAGGTGAGTGTGTCCCCAGGGATCCATCCCACCTCCTCACTGGGGACAGGGCTCACCCACCAGGCATCTGGGGATAGAGAACAGAAGTTCTGGGTGGATGGAGAGAGAATGCCTCTCCATTTGAGACATTGGGGATTTGGGGCTGAGCTGGGAACTGGAGGTGGGGAAGGTCTCATGATCCACCCTCTGTCTCCTTCCAGGGACCCTCCCCACACCCTTCATCTGGGCTGAGCCAGGCGCTGTGGTCCCCTGGGGGACACCTGTGACCATCTGGTGTCAGGGGACCCTAGAGGCCCAGGAGTTCTCTCTGGATAAAGAGGGACACTCAGTGACCTGGGACAGACAGCCCACACTGGAGCCTGGGGACAAGGCCAAGTTCTCCATCCCACACATGACAGATGTACATGCAGGATCGTATAACTGTCACTATCGAAGTCCATCTGGCTGGTCAGACCACAGTGACCCCTTGGAACTGGTGGTGACAGGTGCGAGCCCCTCAGGGTCCCAGCCCCAGGCTCTGCCCTCAGGGAGGGGTCTGCTCTCATGGAGTCTCCCTCTCAGAGCCCTGTCCTGGGGACACTGTGGGGGGATCTGAGTCTTATTTAATGTCCCCTCCTCCTCTCCTAGGATACCATGGCAAACCCAGTCTCTCAGCCCTGCCCGGCCCCGTCGTGGCCACAGGAGGGAAGGTGACCCTCCAGTGTGCCTCACGGGTGGGATTCCACAGGTTCGTCCTGATGAAGGAAGGAGAACCCAGGCCCTCCTTGACCCTGGACTCCCAGAGACACACCCGTGGGCAGTTCCAGGCTCTGTTCCCTGTGGGCCCCGTGACCCCCGGGCTCAGGTGGACGTTCAGATGCTATGGCTATTACAGCAGCTCCTCCCAGGTGTGGTCACAGCCCAGTGAGCCCCTCAAGCTCCTGGTCTCAGGTAAGAGAATCTGATTCTTCCCATCCATGTTGGAGGCACCAGGCAGGTTATGCAGGCTTTGCTCCCAGGGGAGCCCCAGATGAGAGGTGGGGTGAGGGGCCCACGGGGATCTCACAGGTCAGAGACACAGAGGGTGAGCGACAGGGAGACCGGGGGTCAGGATGGGGAAGGGAGGTGTGGGGAGAACCACCCCTCCATCCACGGCTGGTCCTCTCCCAGGTGTGTCCAGGAAGCCCTCCCTCCTGACCCCGCAGGGCCCTGTCGTGTCCCCTGGACAGAGCCTGACCCTCCAGTGTCGCTCGGATGTCGGCTATGACAGGTTCGCTCTGCACAAGGAGGGCTCACGTGAGCCCCTCCAGCCCCGAGGCCGGCAGCCCCAGGCTGGGCTCTCTGGGGCCGACTTCCCGCTGGGCCCAGTGAGCAGCTCCCTCGGGGGCCGGTACACCTGCTATGGTAGACACAACCTCTCCTCCGAGTGGTCGGCCCCCAGTGACCCCCTGGACGTCCTGGTCACAGGTGAGGGACACGGGTTCAGTCAGGGCCCCAGACCCTGCACAGGTCGTGCTGGGGGTGCCCCAGGGGGTGGCGGCCGGGGCCAGGGGTGTGGGGTCCCCAGGGAGAGAGAGAGACGGGAGGGGGAAGGGGAGAGACTCAGAGGACAGACAGACTCAGTTGGGAACAGGGATGGACAGCCCCTCCCCCGCCTTCCTCTCTCTAGGACAGCTGTCCTCCTTGCCCTCCCTCTCGGTGCAGCCGGGACCCACGGTGGCCTCAGGAGAGAACGTGACCCTGCTGTGTCAGTCCAGGCGCCTTGTGGACACTTTCCTTCTGTCCAAGGAGGGGGCAGCCGACCCCCCCCTGCGTCGTAGATCAGAGAACCGAGGTCAGAAGTACCAGGCCGAATTCTCCATGAGTCCTGTGACCTCAGCCCAGGGGGGGACCTACAGGTGCTACGGCTCATATAGCACCTCCCCCTACCTGTTGTCACAGCCCAGTGAGCCCCTGGAGCTGCTGGTCTCAGGTGAGGAACCTCTGACCCGTCCTTACTGAGTGCATCAGGGCAGGAAAACCCAAGACAGTGACAAATGAGGGGGCAGGGGAGTCCCACAGAGGAGGGTCCAGCCCAGGAGAGGGTGGATAATGCAGGGGATTCCACCCAGTCTCCCCCATCCTACAGTGTCAGCAGAGGTGAGGGGAACAGGGGCTGGAGGAGGGGTGGGTGAAGGAGGGTGATCCTGAGTAGACAGAGACCTCCACTCACCTCCTGATCCCTGTAAATCACAATCTGAACCGTCCTCCCATGCAACACCCCCATAGAGGGAAGACGCCAGGTGGGGGCACTGCTCTGCTGACCCTGTGGTCACCTGGGGCCTTCGTGCCACTGGTGCACAGCTGACACCAGGTGGGGGCGTGCAAGGCTCCCGGGAGTAACGTAGTCACTTGTTTGCTTTTTTTTTATATTTTTACTTATTTGTCGATATTTAGTTTGTTCAGTTTAGATATTTATTATTATTTTTTTAATTTTTAAAATGTTTTATTTATTTCTGAGAGAGAGAGAGAGAGAGAGGAGAGAGACAGCATGAGCAAGGGAGGGTCAGAGAGAGAGGGAGACACAGAATCTGAAACAGGCTCCAGGCTCTTAGCTGTCAGCACAGAGCCTGTTGCGGGGCTTCAATCCATGAACAATGAAATCATGACCTGAGCCGAAGTCGGACACCCAACTGATTGAGCCACCCAGGCACCCCATTATTATGTTTTATTTTATATGTCTAAGGAAACTTTGTTTTTCAATGGATCCCTTTGATTTACTGATAATAATTACACCCACCACAAGAAAATTGAAATCTCACTTCTTCATTTGCAGATTGTATGTCAATTCTGTTTGCATCAAATACCTCATAATATTGATGTCAATGTGAAATGTTAAGATGGGTTGAAGGTTATTATAAGGAAATATCTTCTTTTGTCATCCAAATTATTTTTAGACAAAAAAACAGCAAAAATCTCTATTTTCTATATGCAGAATTACTAACTTATCCATTTTAGTTTATTTTTCTGTTATCAGGGCTTTATTAGTTAAAATTGATTTTTAAGGGGCCCCTGGGTGGCTTAGTCGGTTAAGCGTCTGACTTTCGCTTAGGTCATGATCTCGCAGTTCGTGGGTTCGAGCCCCACGTCGGGCTCTGTGCTGACTGCCAGCTCAGAGCCTGGAGCCTGTTTCAGTCTGTGACTCCCTCTCTCTGACTCTCCCCTGCTCACGCTGTCTCTCTCTCTCTCTCCTAGAAATAAATAAAATATTTAAAAATTTGATTTTTAAATAATGAATTAGGAACTTTTCTCCCTACAACTGGCTATATGATGAACAATTCCATTTTCTCCTTGAATTTGGGCCATGGTGAGATTCACTGAAAGTCTCCTACTTTTGTATGACATCTATCATTCAAACACTCATATGACTTATGTCATTTATTCTTATGTCTAAATTGCAAATTTATGGTTACCGATTACTTAAAATTTCTGCATGGAGATCTATACACAGAGTGACCTAAAATTAGTGTTGGGTTTTTAAAAATCATTTTTTCAATGCTAGGTCAAAGCAGTTGAAATAGAATTGCAGATCAACTAAATATTTTGCTAAACCAATTTTTTTAAATATTTTTTATTTATTTCTAGGAGAGAGAGAGAGAGAGAGACAGTGTGAGCAGGGGAGGGTCAGAGAGAGAGGGAGTCACAGACTGAAACAGGCTCCAGGCTCTGAGCTGGCAGTCAGCACAGAGCCCGACGCGGGGCTCGAACCCACGAACTGTGAGATCATGACCTAAGCGAAAGTCGGACGCTTAACTGACTAAGCCACCCAGGCGCCCCTTGCTAAACCAATTTTTAAAAAATATTTTCAATGTTTATTTATTTTGAGACATAGGAAGACAGAGAATGGGAGGGGGTGGGGCAGAGAGAGAGAGACACAAAATCTATTTTGTTTATTTATTTTTTGTGACAGACAGCCTGAGCGGGGGAGGGTCAGGGAGAGAGGGAGACACAGAATCCAAAGCAGGCTCCAAGCTCCGAACCCTCTGCAGCACAGAGCCTGCAGCAGCACTGAGCGCTGTGTGGGGTTAAGTTCACGCAGCATGAGATCATGGACTGAGCTGAAGCTGGATGCATAACCAACTGAGCCACCCAGGCACCCCTGCTCAACAGATTTTCTAACACCACTGATTTCCTCTCTTCCTTATGGTTTGGAGACCAGAACTGTGACATCCTTGGTTCTGGACATTTAGATGGAGAGGAAAGAGATTGTCTTTTAAGGTAAAAATCAAATAATTAGTCTTTTCTCCCTGAAATCTTACAGCAGTTCATCAAGACAGACAGACAGAGAGATACAAGGAAAAAGAGGAATGAGGAGGAGGAGGAGGAGGAAATGAAGAGGGAAGAGAAGAATGGTGATGATGATGGTGGTGGTGATGGTGGTGATGATCATGAATATGACTGTAGTGATTATGATAGTGGTCATGATGATGATGACAGGGGAGATGATGATGATTCCATCTTGGTGATGGGGATGATGGTGGGGATGATGGTGACAGTAATGATGACTGTGATAATAGTGATGGTGTTGATGATGGCAATGATGATGTGATGACTTTGGTGATGATGGTGATGGTGCTGA
Source organism: Proteles cristata cristata (assembly GCA_017311185.1). Lineage (NCBI taxonomy): Eukaryota > Metazoa > Chordata > Mammalia > Carnivora > Hyaenidae > Proteles > Proteles cristata. The sequence continues at coordinate 250,368 of JAESUZ010003054.1, read as the reverse complement.
GGATGATTATGATGGTAATGGTGGTGGTGGTGATGGTAACAATGAAGGTGATGATAACAATGATGGTGAAAGTGGTGATGGTGCTGATGCTGATGGTAATGACGGGGATGGTAGTTATGGTGATGATTATGGTGAAGATGGTGGTCATGGTGATGGTAGTGATGGTGATGATTATGATGGAGACTCCCTCATCCATCTGGTCATCCCTGGCCTGTGTTCCATGCAGCAGGCCCCACGTCCGAGCTCCTTGCTTTCCTTTGGACCCTCCAAAAAATACAGACATTGCAGGGCACCTGGGTGGCTCAGCCGGTTAAGCGCCTGACTTCAGCTGAGGTAATGATCTCACGGTTTGTGGGTTCAAGCCCCCCATTGGGCTCTGTGCTGACAGCTCAGAGCCTGGAGACTGCTTCAGATTATGTATCTCCCTCTCTCTCTCTGACCCTCTCTTGCTCATGCTGTGTGTGTGTGTCTCTCTCAGGAGTAAATAAAAACATTTTTTAAAAGGTACTTATTTAAAAAAAGAACACACAGACATTGCTTCATTCCTTACTGAAGAGCATGCTTAGATCTCTCTGGGGACATGCTCTTCCTATACCCTGTGAAACACCTTGTCTGGGTCATCGTGTGGTCCCCTCAGTCTCCTTCTCCCTTTTGAGATTCAGCTGAAATGTCACTTTTAAGTGCAGTCTTCTCTATGAGACTGTCCAGAGATTACCTGTATGCATAGTCTCTCAAAGAATCACAATTTAAGGCAGAAATACAGATTAACATCTCACTAAATCGATAGCCTCATTTAGGAAATATGAATCTGCATGTGTGTTATGTGTCACACTGTAAGTACACCTCCTGTATGCAGAATGATTTAATGAGAGAACATATGGACGAGGAATTGGTAGCTGAAGGTTGAAACGCTGACCTGCAGGAAGGGAGATGGAGGAGATGAAAAGAAAGGGAATCTGCCCCCAGTTTCAAACCCTCTGCACTCTTGAAATTCAGGTTCCCATGAACACTAATCCCTCATCCATGGATGCTCCATCCTCAGTTGTTGAATAACTACTAGCTCCCACACCTGCAAGTTAGCTTGCATGCTCCTGTGCCCAGAACAAACAGGAGAATGCAGGGGGTCCATTTCTTCTGGTGTGAGAAACCACTCCTCTCGATAAATCTGAGCCTCTGGGACAAAGTAGAACACTTCTCCGAAGGGTCAGAATTCACAAAAGACATGGAAACAGAAAGAATCCAATGAGAACAGAAGGGATGCTTCTACAGCAGACAAACGGTCCATTAGGGACTGCATGATATTTATCTCGTGAGAAGTGTGGAAGTACGAGAACACACAGCCCAGGCGACAAGTTTGAGTCCAATTGGATCCTCATCTTTTCCCACTATTTTTTGGTTCTCAGAAACAGCTGACAACATCAGCCCAGCACAAAACAAGTCGGGCCACAACACTGGTGAGTAGGAGAAATTCTGTGAGGAGACTGGCATAGAGGGTGAAGTCCTGTCAGGAGGAGGTGCGGGCCCTGGACAGACATCTAGGCCCTGGGCTGATTGGGGTCTCCCCTAACCTCAGTGACATTTCTGTCCCCTCAACTAGCCTCCCATCCCAACGATTACACAGTGGGCAATCTCATCCGCATGGGCATGGCTGGCTTGATCCTGCTGGTCCTCGGGATTCTGCTATTTCAGGATCACTCCAGTCAGAGAGGAATCCAAGATACAGCCAGGGGGTAAACTCAAGAGAGAACAATGCAACAATGGCAGAGTTAGGGAATTACATCTTGTATGCCCACAAGGTTCTGGAAAAGCATGGGCAGTCTGCAATCCATTGTGAGGAGGAGAAGGCATGTCATGTGCAGAGACAATGTCTGGACTCTTCTACCATTAAACTCTGGATGTTCCTTCCCAACCATCGTTGAATTGTCCTGACTGGCTCCTGTCTTTCAGCATTTCACTGAATCTGGCTTATATCCCACATGACAGATGTGATTCCAACCCTCCATACACTGTCATGCTCTGGTACAAATAATGTGTCAAGTAAAACATTTTCCATGATGTACGTGAAGGGGTTTCCATCCCGTCAGTCCAGATACTGCAAGTTGTTTTAATCAATCGTAAATTAACACAGACACACCCTGAGGACGCCTGAGTGGCTCAGTCAGCTAAGCATCCCACAACGTCTCAGCTCATGATCTCTCAGTTCCTGAGTTCCAGCCCCACATTGGGCTCTCTGCTGTCAGTGTGGAACCTGCTTTACATCCTCTGTCTCCCTCTCTATGCCCCTCCCCTGCTCGTGCGCACTCTCTCTATCCTTCTCTGTTTCTATCTCAAAAATAAATAAATATTAAATCAACACTATTTTTATAAAAAGATGCGGCCTGAAACGTAAATCCACACGATTTCTGTGCATCCAACAACTTCTGTGCATCAAAGGCCGTCACTTCCATCGGAAGGTGTGTACTGCTTCAAAGAATCCCACTGTGCAAAATGCTGGTTCAGGCCATTGGTGGTGTCTCTGGTGGATCTTCTCCCTTCGGAGGCAGCTCCCAAGTGCCACGGTGAGGTCCATGATGGGAGCCATGTGCAGAACTGATATTAAAAAACAGGACCAGTTAACACAGAGCTCTTTTAATGCCACTCTCCTAGCCCCAGAGTATATCCGTGTTTCCCTGAATTTTATGTGTGACGATTATTTCTACTTCTCTTTGTGGCAATGTTTCAGCAAAGTCAGAAAAACAAAGTTCCAACACATCCAGATGAGATGCAAAGAGAAAAAGTGTAATATCAACTGTGGGAGAGGGGCGTGAGCACACTACCGAATACATCACTTGTAGGATGCAAGTCACATGAAATTCAGGGGCGGGATTATACTTCTCTACTTACGGCAAGAGACACACTACTGTGATCTCTAAATATGAACTTTAGAGATTATGTATACATGCACACCAGGACCCATGCACAAGAACACTGACAAGAGTTATTCTTATTAAATAAGAATCACTATCAGATGACATGAACAAACAAAGAAACGGGAAACACACAAAACTCTAGGTTTATGTAGGGTGTATGCAATTATATATTCTATGTCTATAAACATAAACCAAGAAATTGGAAATGACCATGTATATTTATGTTCAAAGAAGACAGTGAAAATGTAAGATGATAAAAACCATGTATTTATGATTATTCTATTCAGCTAAAGTTAAAAAAAATCATGTGAGGAGTATGGGTGGCTGAGTGCCTTGAGTGTCCTACTTGGGCTCAGGTCATGATCTCAGGCTTTGAGGGCTTGAGCCCCCTGTCGGGCTGTGTACTGACAGCTCAGAGCCTGGAGCCTGCTTCAGATTCTGTGTCTCCCTCTCTCTGCTCTGCCCCTGGTCAGCTCTGTATCTCTCTCTCGCGCTCGCTCTCTCTCTCTCTCTCTCTCTCTCGCTCTCTCAAGAATAAACATACAAACTTTTAATAAAAATCAGAAAAATAAAAATAAAAGACATCATGTACTATTAGGAATATGTGCTAAGGGAAACCTTACAAATAAAGAAAAGAAAACATTTTAATGAAATCCATGACGGTGGTTACAAATAAGGTCACATTGGATGTTTTGTTCAAAATAGAACCACAGAACCTGCTGGCCCATGGGCATGTGTGGGTCCCTTGCATGCGGTGACTCACAAGTCCACTTGTCACCACTGGTAGATAGTTCATCTCTGTCTTCCAAACAAGCTAGTGAGGGCACGTTAACGTCCAGGGGGTGAAAGTCACACCCAGCAGTCGGACTAATGCCAACAAAGTGATGTCAGTGTCTGATGGCAAACACGTCACGTACTTTTTTGTTTTTTCTCAAAACATGATCTCCACGGCCTCATCAGCTCCATCTGAGTCCACGTAGACAATGAGCCACCTTCCAAGTGATAAACTGTGGCCTCTGTCAAAACACTTTGGCTGATACCAGACAATAAGCAGTTCAGAATTTAAAGTCGATTTGTGTCAGTTTCTGAACATGTCATGAACCGAGAATATCCACTGGATGGAGCCCACTGAATGGGGCCTGGGGATTATTTCAGGGAGAAGGTTCAACCCCATCAGATAGTGGGGTTAGAGCCCACAAGTTCGGTTGCGCATCACACACTCAGGGTGTCTGGTCTTCGCTTGGATCCCATGGAGAGGAAACAGATCAAGGTCCTTAGACAGAGGCAGCTTCCCTTTCCTACAGAACACCTGAATCAGAGGCTCTCACGTGCCATGGTCTGAGAATCTGTTCTGTGTGATTCCGTCTGACCCCTCATTTGCATTGAGCCAGACACACTAGTGAGCCCCACGCAGTATTTCCTGGAAGGGAGGTGCTGCGCTGCAGGGAGATCAGCCCACATCTGATTCTACGACAACGGAGTCCCTGTGGCACTCAGAAGCCACGATTCTTTCAATACGGACCTTTCCACTCGTTCTTTTTCCTGGAATTCCCAACACTCCCGTCCACTTCAGCTGAGACTTGTCCACATCTCTCAGCTCTATCCTCACAGTTCACGTCCTCCCGGCTGCCACCCCATGACCCCATGATGCCCAGACTAGTTCTCATCCTCTGTGACATCATCTCCAACCTCCAAGGACTTAATGCACATATCACACATCATAATGGCCAAGTGCATGTCTTTTGTCATTATTTATTTGACACTCATCACATTCTGAAGACTAGTAGTGATCAGAGACCAGGATCCATGTGAATTCAGCACGCAGATTCGTTTTCCTGCCTACCAGATTGTATTAAATATAGTTGGCTTTTGAATATATTCCTTGCCAGGATGGATGGATTCAGGATTGATTTTAAATGTAATAAAGAGAAGACTTTACCTCTACACCAACACACAAAGTAGTAAATCAACCCAGGACCCTCTCTGGCTGCCTTTCCTCATTTAATTTCGGTACATTTTGTCCTTTTCTCATGTCCAGCACAAAGATTTCCTGTTTTGCACACCACTTACTTGATACTTAGCAAAAAGGCAGCAAACTGCACACACAGGCACCACACACACTGAGTTATAACCACATCTGTGCTTCGCGAGCACATCTGAACAGAGCAGACTCTTCCCAAACCTCCAAGGCCATGAAAACAACCAAGAACTCTCGCTGTCTCTCCCGACTCAACTGTGAATGTATTGAAGGTGTTCATTACAGTGATTATGTGAGCAGCTCGCAAGAACCCAAACACCACATAGAATTCGGATCAGCCCATCACGCAGTGGTCAGGTTAAGGTCAGAGTGTTACCACTGCTGATTCTCAACCCCATCCTCCTGCAGAATAGGAATCCCCGGTGCCTGGTGCCATGACTGGTTGTGGTAATGACTCATTAACCCAATTCATTGACAGGAAGGTGGAAGGAAGGAACTTCGCATTTACGGGACTCAGGAAAGGGAAGTGTCTCACCCAGATGTCACAGCCTCTGTAAGGGCCACAGCCAGAACCAGAACTGAAATAGGACCGACACCCAGCCCCGGCCCTCCCTCCCTCCCCCGTGTCCCAGAGCAGAGTCCCTCCCTGGACTGGGCTTGGTGGGGGGCGGGCAGGGTGTGTGGGGTCTGGTGAGACTCACATCTGGTCTGAAAGGTCACGGGGCCTCTGCTGTTGGGATGTCCTTCAGGGAAAGCCCAGCGGGGCCCTGGATGGGATGGGAGGTCCCTCATGAGGAACCCATGTTGTGGACCACAGAACCTGGGTCATATTACACCCCGTGCTTGTGTCTGTCGTACAAGCTTTGTTGACTTTTAAGCTGTCTGCACCGTTGGGACCGTGGGAGGCGGCATCAGGACTGCAACCCTCATTGCCCTTCTGTTCTTCGGTGAGCTTTCTGGACAAGAGGAGGGATAGGGTTGCCCTCTCTGCTGCGCCCAGGCCCTGGTCCCTGAGAGGCCCCAGGACAAGGGAGACACATTGGGGGTAGGTCAGGGGGAAGAATGTGTTCAGCCCCATATTGGCCCCAGTGGTGAGTGGACCTGACCAGGCCTTGAGCAGCTACATGGGAGGGGGGGGGAGACACTCTCACAGGGAACTCTCTTCCAGGGCTGTGTCGGGACCCGTGGGGCCAGGGACAGACAGGTGAGTGGTCCTCAGACTTCTTGTTTGCACCCAATAACCCGCTGGTCAGCTGGGGGGCACAGAGGGTCTGGGCTGATGGTGACCAGTTTGGGAGGGGAATTGGGGTGACACGTGGGAAACGGGAGAAAGACAGATACCCTCGCAATTCTGCATCTGATTCCTTTCCAGGGTCCCTCCCCAAACCCTCCATCAAGGCTGACCCCAGCCTCAACGTCACCAGGGGGAGACTTGTGACCATCTGGTGTCAGGCACCTCTGCAGGCTGATGCCTTCTATATGTATAGAGACAGGGTCTCACAACCCATGTCCATGGAGATATTACAGGATTCCAGCAACAAGGCCAGTTTCTCCCTTGAACTCATGACCTCCATGATGCACGGCGATACCAGTGTCAGTATCACAGTCAGAACGGTGGTTAGAGCGGAGTGACCCCCTGCCCCTGGTGGTGACAGGTAAGGCAGGAGCTGTCCCCCCCCGGGGCCCCTCCTCCAGGTGGAGGGAACAGAGTGTGGCCTGAAAGAGTCTCTTGCTCACAGTCCACACTGGGGTACAGGGAGCGATGACTACCACTCCTTTTCCCTCAGGAGTGTACCCAGCACCCTCCCTCTCTGCACCCCCACGCCCCGTGGTGGCCTCAGGAGGGAACGTGTCCCTCTCCTGTAGCTCACAGCATCCATGGCAGACCTTCCGTCTGCTGAAGGAGGGGGGAGCTGACTCACCCCGATTGGTGGAATTGAAGTTCCCTCATGAGATGAGGCAGACGCTCTTCCCTGTGGGCCCTGTGAGCCCCTCCCACGGGGGGACCTACAGGTGCTACGTTTCTCCAGCTTCCTACCCGTACACGTGGTCACTCCCCAGTGAGCCCCTGCACCTTCAGGTCACAGGTGAAGGGGCCCTGCCCTGCCCCATCTATTTCCTGGGCACAAATGACTGACCTAAGCCGTTTGCCATTTGCCCCTCCTAATTAGATAAAGGGGAGACGCTGGAGATGCTCCCTCCCTCCAGGGGACGAGATTGGCACTCGCTAGTTTCAGGGACTCTCTGCAGATGAGAGAAGGGATTACTTATGCACTCCTATGTCTCCTCAAACACAGGCTCTCGTGTTGAGTCTCAGGATTAGATGATACTCTTTTTTTTTTTTAATGTTTTTTAAAATTTATTTCTAGGAGGGAGAGAGAGAGAGAGAGAGAGAGAGACAGCTTGAGCAGGGGAGGGTCAGAGAGAGAGGGATACACAGAATCTGAAACAGGCTCCAGGCTCTGAGCTGGCAGTCAGCACAGAGCCCGACACGGGGCTCGAACCCACGAACCGCGAGATCATGACCTAAGCGAAAGTCGGACACTTAACCGACTAAGCCACCCAGGCGCTAGATGATACTCTTACACCATCACGAAACAAGCCAGACTCCAAGAGGGATGAGTGAGGAGAAACTCTCAGTAATGGGGCTGACTCACAGGGTCACATCCTGTGAATCAGTGCAGATGTCTGCAGTGCGCATACAGGGACCTCAGGGTGATTTCCATCGGTCTTGACCACCACAATCTTTTTGTCCACAATCTGTAGCCTCAAGCAGCCATGACACAGTGGAGAATCTCATCCAGATGAGCATGTCTGCCTTGATCTTGATGCTTCACGGGGTGCTGCTCACTCAAGCTCTGCACAAAGACCCAAGTAGCAGCCACAGGATACATGTGAGAGAGAAGACCAACCATCCAGCGATTCAGAACTTAGGAAATAAAACTGATGACACCAAGAGGATCGGGGAAAAAAATCTTGGGACTAGCTGGGGAAATTCTGCTGAGACTACTCAGGGTGTACACATGGGCCTGTTGCAGGAAAGCGGGTTGGTGCTGTAGCAGCTCTTTCGAAATTAAAGTATCATCATTCCACTCCCCACCACTTCCCCTTTCTGGCTTCCCTTCACTTGTTGTTTAGCTGACCTCCTTCTGTTCTAAACCTTATGACATGAGACTGCATCCCCCATGGCAGGTTTGGGTCCACCATCATGCTCTGGTCCACGTTCATGAAATACATTTTTCTCTATTTTATTTGCCACAGTCTCTGGTGTGTGTATCTCTTCACTCAGACACAGATGCTTTTCAAATAACAGAATAAACAGATGCCTGTCAAGTCCAGTTTTGATTAGATACATTGAAAATCATTGAGTAAAACACTATCTAGTCCCATCAAGCATTCCTACTTCATCACATAATAAACGGCGTCGATTTCTGGAAATATCATCACTTGGTATGAACAGAATGGTATTTGGAGAGGGAGCCAGATAGTGTGTTGATACACTGTGTTAAAAAAAATACTATTGTTTCCAGAGTTCTGATTTGTCATATTTATTGATTTCCTTGGTGAAAATACTGCAAGGCCATCTTCAAGATGCCTGTGTGAATTTACTAAATGCACAGTTAGAAAGTAATAATTAGAGCCATCATTCCCAAGTGAATACGAGCCAACTACAACAAACATATTGGTAACACAACATACCTATAGATAACACCCACCTATATGCACGTGTGTTTCATTCTATTATAAAGGTAATAATCGCTTCCACCCAGTGTCAGTTTACAGTATCAGTAAAACTTTGATGCCCAAATCGGAGTGCATTCACATTGCAGACAAAAGACGAAAAGACGGCAAAAACTCAGCTGCAGGTTCTCATATTGTGTAGTTAGAATCCCACTACATTCCTGGGATCTGTATAAATGTCTTCGATCAGTATGAGGAGTAGAAAGCAATCATCTCGTAAATGGAAGACACATACAGGTGGGGCCCATAGCTACCTACTCTAGACCAAAACGTGGGCAGGTCATGAGGGAGTTAAGATGGCAGAGCAGTATGGAGCCCCCGAGCTTCTCTCATCCTTGTAACACAGCTAGATCAGCACCAAACCGTTTTTGAACACCTAGGAAATTGATCCGAGGATTAACGCAATAATTTACATAACTTGAGCCACAGAAATTGTTAGTTACAGGGTGCAGAGCAGTGAGTTGGGGGAGAGAAAAGCTGTGGAGGATAGGGGCCCATTTTCGCAGAGAGAGACCATAGAGAGAAAGAGAAAGGGGAGAGTGCGGCATATCAGGATTGTGCAAGAAAAGAACTCTCTCCCAAAGGTAGCTGGATAGAAAGAGAATGAAAGAGTAAAAACTCTTACAGGGACTGAACAAAATACCTGTTCCCCAAAACCACTGACGGGAAGAAAGGAGAGAGTTTCAATACCACCAGGATTTTATAAACAGTGGAGCATAAAGTCTGAAGGTTCACAGCTCAGTGCCTGGCACTGCTCAGGTGAGGACGTAGGAAGAACCCCCAGGAGCAGACAGCATGGACTGAGGGTTCCGGGTGCCACACGGGAAGAAGTGATTCCCTTGCTTGGAGTGCATTTGATAGACCCCAGATGTCCTCCCTACAGACAAAGGTCTCAGAGGACCCCAAAGAACAGCCACATTTGCTGGTATGGGGACAAAGACATCAGTGTGTGAAACCTGGTGCCGGCTGTGTTGTGATTTGCCATAATCTCTGAACCTCTGCCACTTCGTGATCACACAAATGTTTCCTGGGACAAGTTGGCACCCAGCTACTGCTCAGCAAGACGTTCCCCCAGAGAGTTGGCGCGGGTCCAAGTCATGGGGGTCTCCAAAGTGTGGGCTTTTGAAACACAACACCATCTGAGATAAAACTCTGGAGGGAGGCGCCGCCTGGCAGGTAGACGGCTTGGACAGGGTAGAGGCAAGGAGTGGATGGAGGCCTGAGCCAAAGGAAGGATGCTTGATTGGAGGTCAGTGAGAGCGGAAAGTTCTATTGGGACTTGAGAGCTGGCTGAAGCTTTTTTCACCTCTACTGCACACTGTCATGTGCTCATGCACAGTGATCCCCCCAAGAAGCTAAGTTGTGCCACCGAGTGGGGGATGGAGCTGATACAGGGTGCCAACTGCACCCTCCAGGCACATCCTCCAGAAGAACAGCACATACCTCCACCTGCCTGGTGTATGGACTTTACTGTGCTTCAATTTCAGCTCTAGGAGAAACTAGATGGAACTTCTTTCGGGTTTCATTGTCTTTGCTGGCTCCTTTATTTGTTTGCTTTCTTTGTTTCTGTTTTTGATTGACTTGTTTCCTTTTTTCTTTCTTTTCTTTCTCTTTCTTGGATACAGAATGAGCAGATTTTTTTTTTATTTTTTATCTTCTTAAAATTTGAATGTGATTTTTCATGTTTTTAAATTTTTATTCCATTTTATTTACTTTATTTCATTCGACTATATACTTTTTCGAATTGTTAAAGTTCCTTAACTTTTTTTCCTTCCTATTTTTCTCTATCCTATCAAGTTTCTTTCAACAGACCCAAACACACCTAAGATCTACTGTCCTTGATTTGATATTCGTATTGGTTTTAATTTTTAATTTTTTAAATCTTTTCTTCCTCCAAAATGATGAGAAAAAGGAATTCACCACAAAAGATAGAACAGGAAGAAATGACACAGGTTTAATCAACACAGGTATAAGTAAGATGTCTGAACTAGAATTTAGAAATACAATAATAAGAATACTAGTTGGGGTTGAAAAAAGCATAGAAGACACCAGAGAATCCCTGTCTGTGGAGAGAAAGGAAATAAAATCTAGTCAGGCCAAATTAAAAATTCTATTACTGAGATGAAATTTTGAATAGATGCCATGATGGCAAGGATGGAAGCAGCAGAGAAGCGAATCAGCAATACAGAGGATAAAATTATCCAAAATAATGAAGCAGAATAAAAGGAGGGAAACAAAGGCAAAAGATCACAATACAAGATATAGAGAACTCAGTGACTTATTGAAAAGGAATAATATCCTAATCATAGGAGTCCAAGAAGATGAAGAGAGAGAAAAAGGGGCAGGAGGTTATGAGAGAAAATTATAGTGGAAAACGTTCCTAAGCTGGAGAAGGACACAGACATCAAAATCCATGAAGCACAGGGAAATCCCATTAGATTCAACAAAACCAACCATCACCAAGGCGCATTATAGTCAAATTCACAAAATACACAGAGAAGGAAAGAATTATAAAAGCAGCAAGGGGGAAGAAAAAGTCCTTAACCTACAAGGGAAGACAGACGGGGTCACAGCAGATATGTCCATAGAAACTTGGCAAGCCAGAATGGAGTGGCAGGATATATTCATTGTGCTGCATCAGATAAATACACTGCCAAAAAATTATTTATCCAACAAGCCTGTCATTCAAAATAGGAGAGATAAAGACTTTCCCAGACAAAGAAAAACTAAAGGAGTTAATGAGCACTAAGCCAACCCTGCAAGAAATTTTAAGGGAGACTCTCTGACTGGAGAAAAGACAAAACAAAACAAAAGACACCAAGCCAACAAAGAATAGAAAGGGCCAGAGAACATCACCAAAAACACCAACGCTATAGGCAAGACAATGACACTAAATTCATCTTTCCATAATCACTCTCAATGTAAATGGACTAAATGCTCTAATCAAAAGATATAGGATGGGGTGCCTGGGAGGTTCAGTCAGTTAAGCATCTAACTCTTGGTTTCCGCTCAGGTCATGATCTCACAGTTCCTGAGTTCAAGCCTTTCATCAGGCTCTGCACTGACAGGGAGGAGCTCGCTTGGGATTCTCTCTCTTCCCCTCCCCCTTCTGCCTCTCCCCGCTTCTCTCTCTCTCTCTCTCTCTCTCTCTCTGTTTCTCTCAAAATATAGAAATAAACATTATAAAAAGATATAGGGGATCTGAGTGGATAAGAATACAAGACCCATCTATATGCTGCCTACAAGAGAGTAATTTTAGGCCTGAGGACACCTGCAGATTGAAAATGAGGGGATGGACATGGGGCGCCTGGGTGGCTTAGTCGGTTAAGCGTCCGACTTTCGCTTAGGTCATGATCTCGCGGTTCGTGGGTTCGAGCCCCGCGTCGGGCTCTGTGCTGACTGCAAGCTCAGAGCCAGGAGCCTGTTTCAGTCTGTGACTCCCTCTCTCTCTGACCCTCCCCTGCTCACGCTGTCTCTCTCTCTGTCTCCTAAAAATAAATAAAACATTAAAAAAAAAAAGAAAATGAGGGGATGGACAGCGATAGCACTGCTAGGAATTGACCCAAGGGACACAGGAGTGCTGATGCCAAGGGGCACATGGACCCCAATGTTCACAGCAGCTCTCTCCACAATAGCCAATACACGGAAAGAGCCTAAGTGTCCATCAACAGACGAATGGATCAAGAAGATGTGGTTTGGGGCGCCTGGGTGGCTTAGTCGGTTGAGCGTCTGACTTTCACTTGGGTCATGATCTCGCGGTTCGTGGGTTCGAGCCCCGCGTCGGGCTCTGTGCTGACTGCCAGCTCAGAGCCTGGAACCTGTTTCAGAGTCTGCGACTTCCTGTCTCTTTGACCCTCCCTTGCTCACGCTGCCTCTCTCTCTCTCTCTCCTAGAAATAAATAAAAAATATTTAAAAAAAAAGAAGAAGATGTGGTTTATCTATACAATGGGATACTACATGGCAATGAGAAAAAAATGAAATCTGGCCACGTGTAGCAACATGGATGAACCTTGAGGGTGTTATGCTGAGCGAAATAAGTCAGGCAGAGAAGGACAAATATCGCATGTTTGCACGTATAGGAGGATTAGGAGGAATGTAATGGAGGACCAAGGGGGAGAAGAAGGGGGGAAACAGTGGGGGAGAGGGAGAGAGGCAAACCATGAGAGACTCTTGAATACTGAGAACAAACTGAGGACTGATGGGTGTGGAGGGGAGGGAGGAGATGGGCATGGAGGAGGGCACTTGTGGGGATGAGTACTGGGTGTTATATGGAAACCAACTTGACAATAAACGATTTGTAAAAAATAAAAATTTAAAATTTAAATTAAAAAATTTAAAAAAAAAGAAAATGAAGGGATGGAGAACCATCTATCATGCTCATGAGTAGTCATACTTATATCAGACAAACTAGATTTTAAAATAAAGACTCTAACAAGAAATGAAGAAAGGCATTATATGGTGATTGAGGGGTCTATCCACCAAGAAGATCTAACAATGTAAATATTGATCCCCCCAACTTGAGAGCCCCAAATATATAAATCAATTAATCATAAACATAAAGAAACTCATGGATAATAACACCATAATAGCAGGAGACTTTAACATCCCACTTACTGAAATTGACAGATCATCTAAGCAGATAATCAACAAGGAAACAATGGCTTTGAATGACACACTGGAACAAATAGACTTAACAGATATATTCAGAACATTTCATCCCAAAGCAGCAGAATACACATTCTTCCTGGGTGCATGTGGCACATTCTCCAGAATAGGTCATATACTGGGTCACAAATCAGCTCTCAACAAGTACAAAAAGATCAAGATCATACCTTGCATATTTTCAGACCACGGCGCTAGGAAACTCAAAATCATCCACAAAAAAAAAGTTAGGAAGACCATGAATACTTGGAGATTAAAGAACATCCTACTAAAGAATGAATGGGTTAACCAAGAAACTAAAGAGGAAATGTAAAAGTACATGGGAGTCAATGAAAATGAAAACACAACAGTCCAAATCTCTAGGCAGGGCACCTGGGTGGCTCAGTTGGTTAAGTGTCCGGCTCAAGTCATGATTTCACGGTTATGAGTCTGAGCTCCAAATCAGGCTCTGTGCTGACAGCTCCAAGCCTGGAGCCCGCTTTGGATTCTATATCTCCCTCTCTCTCTCCCTGCCCCTCCACTGCTCATACTCTTTCTGTCTCTCAAATATAAATAAACATTGAAAAAAAAAAAAGCATGTGCATGAGGTGATTCAGTTACATAAACTTCAAAAGAGACATTTATCATGTAGGTTTTCATTTCCTTTGGATACTTACTCAGAAGTGAGCACATTGAAACACCCCGCAGTTCCATTTTTAACTTTTTGAGGAAACTTCATGCTGTTTTCCATAGTGGCTCCGCCAATTTATATTCTCCCCAGCAATGTACAAGACTTTCTTTTCTCCACGTCCTCACCAGCATAGTTGTCCCTTCTGCTTTTGATAATAGCCACTCAGACAGGTTTGAGGTGATACCTCATGGGCGGGGGAGGGGGGGTTGATTTGCATTTCTCTGGTGAGCAGTAATGTCCACTGTGTTACTGACGTTTCTCGAGTGGACTCCACAGCTCCTCCAGAGCTTCTTACGTTCATGGGTAGCTGTCGATCTTTTTTGGGTTCAGAGTCCAGGGCCTCCACATCACCATTTCTGTGACATCACTCTGTGCCTCTACCGTTTCATTTTATAAATCTTCTTTTCATCCACAGAATCTTACAAATGTTTCACTGAGTTTCGAATTATGGATTGACTTATGCCTCCATAGTTCAAGGATGTGTGGTTAGATCAATTTTAGTTTATCCATGCTGTATCTTGCACGTGAATGAATTCTTTCAATTGAGAAAATAATTGTTCTTTAAGAAAACATTTTTTTTTATTTCTAGGAGAGAGAGAGAGAGACAGCGTAAGCAGGGGAGGGTCAGAGAGAGGGAGATACAGACTCTGAAATAGGCTCCAAGCTCTGAGCTGGCAGTCAGCACAGAACCCGACTCGGGGCCCGAACCCACGAGCCACGAGATCATGACCTAAGCGAAAGTCGGACGCTTAACCAACTAAGCCACGCAGGCGCCCCGAAAATATTTTTGTTTTACATTCAACTTGGTGAGTATTTATATACCTCGCAGTTAATTCTATTAAATAATAATAAAGCATACTTTATTCATTGAGGACATGTCTAATGATTTTGTTTTAGAGATTTTATTGTGAGTAGATTTGGGTCTTCTTTTTATAGACATGTGGTTTGATCTAGGCCTGAGGAGATCAACTAATCTGTGAGTGTGCAGTAATAAGTTGAAACTTTTGAATGATCTCTGCCATTACTGAAGTACTCGTTTATTACATGTATTAAGATACCTTCTCTTCTCATAGCTTATTTTGGACGTCCCGGACTTTTTTTGTTTGAGGAAGATTTATGTTAAAAAATGGAAGCGTGGGAAAGAATGGATAGCATGGAAGACTTTGGAAGTCACCATTAAGATTTCCTTTGGCAGATAGGGTTCTCTCTCTTTATCCAGATACTTCATAACTTTGTCTCATTTCAAGGGAAGGACAAGACCCATATGCTTGGAAAGGAAAACCATCTGGTGAATGAGGGACTAACCCACTAAACCTCCACATCTCTCCGCATCTCAGGCACAGCCTGACCTGATGACTTTAACATATGGGACATGAGTCCTAACAGGGAAGGTAAGGTGACCTGATTCCATGGAATTTAGGAATTTGTCTTGGCAGATGCTTTCACTTTTGCCCTAGGTAGTAATTTGGCTCAGTATACAAGTCCCCACTAACACGTCATTCCTTGGGGATATTTGTCAACAGCTCTGGCACTCATTTTTACCTTTGGGAAACGTAGCCTGGGGGAGTATTTGCATTTTCCCCAGGAAGTGATTTTAGGACATTTTTGTAGACCCAACCAGGCTTCCTTGCATATTTTTCAGTTGAGGTGAAATTCACAAGGATTAACCTTAATCATTTTTACAGGTACAATTCAGTGTAAGATTTTTAAATTCTGGGACACCTGAGGGGCTCAGTCGGTTAAATGACCAGCTTCGACTCAGGTCATGATCTCTCGGTTCGTGGGTTCGAGACCTGCGTCAGCTGTGTTGACAGCTAGCTCAGAGTCTGGAGACTGTTTCAGATGCTGTGTCTCCATCTCTCTCTCTGATCCTCCCCTGCTCACGCTGTCTCTCTGTCTCTCAAAATAAATTTTAAAAAGAGTTTTAAAATCGAATTTACCTGGGATTTCTTCATTTTACTATGAAGTGTCAACATACGTGTTTTAAGTTTCAATGTGTGTCCACTACCATTTAAATGGTCTTTCCTCATATTTGGAAAGTGCCCAATTACTTGCTTCTTGGGCAGACAGCATTCTCTGCCCATTCTTTTTGACACAGTAGATGTGACCTTGGTCCTCCTCATTGTGCTCCCAAGTATGTGAAATCTCCATTTCTGGCCTTGCTATTCCGCATTCTGGAAAATTTCCTCAATATTGTGTTCCTTCTTCCTGATGAACTCTTCAGCTATGTCTTCCCCTTGATAGGATGAAAGCTCCAAGGATATTCATTTAACCGTATTTTTCACCATTAAAATTTCTAATAATTTCTACAATTGCTTCTTCTTCAAGTACAAATCATATTCTTGTCTCAAAAATTCAAGCTCCTGGGGTGCCTGGGTGGTGCCGATGGTTGAGCATTCCACTTCAGCTCTGGACATGATCTCGGGTTTGTGATTATGAGGTGTGCATCAGGCTCACTGCTTTTAGCTCTCATCCTACTTCTGATTCTCGGTCTCTCTCTCTCTTCCCATCCCCTACTCATGCTTTCTGTGTGTCTGTGTGTCTGTCTGTCTGTTTCTCTCTCTTTCTCAAAAATAAAGTTTCTCTTTAAAATTCAAGTTCCTCCATCATCTTTCTGATATGAAACACATGCTTAATTTAAGATAAGTCTACATATTCCCAGCAATGTATGTCCATGGATGTGATAGCAGCATTCTCACTGAGCATGAAGATTGACTTTGTGGCTGTTTCTTGTTATCAGGACTCCTCTTTGCAGTACACTCTTGCTGGAAGGCTCATTTCCACACACCTCATCTTCCTTACCGGTTTCCTCCTACAGCTGCGCCAAGATCATTCACGATGAGGTGGGCATGCATGCTTGCGGCTGTTTCTGCCCCGGGGCATCCACGCCCACAAACTTAGCGTCCACGCATGGTTGTGTCTTGCAGGGATGGATCCAATGCAGGGCTCACACTCACAGAGGTCCGCGTCTGTATTACAGTGAATTCTCTTGTGCATCCACATGGCCATGACTCAGTGCAGATCAGCCACAGTGATGACCCCTTGCTGGTCCCAGATACCGGTGGCTACTCAGCTTAGTCCTTTTTTATTTGTTGAGTTTCCTCAATATGGGAACTTTCTTTTCTCTTGTGCTGCACTTGGCTGTGGCTTTATTGTTCAGAAATATGATAAGTAGCATCTCTCAGTGTTAGGAACCAACCAGGGCTCTTGAGTGAGCCCATCCGTTATCTACCTGGACAGTGGAGACAGACAACACATCCATTCATGCACCATTTCCCACAATCTTCATCGGGACTGGAATTACCGAGGACTGAGCCTCCCCAAGAACATGACAACACTGACCCCACACCCGCTCTGAGCACTGAGGTTCATGACAACCTCTCCCAAGCAGGAAACTGAGGCTCAGAGACTGGCTGATATTGCCCAAGGTCACACAGGCACTGGCTGATAGTTGAATCTTCACACAAAGGTCAGCTTTCCCTTCATATTCAGAGCACGAACCCAACCGACTGACACCGAGCTGAGGGCAGGACCAGAGCAATGCGGGGTTACCCGCGAACAACAACAAGGAGCACCGGGGTGCAGAAACCACTTGGAACTATGTTTCTAGAAAGACGCGTGGGCACCGTTGCAAGAATAAAAGGAAAATCCATGATCGGGGCTCTGGCAGGGAGAAAACTCACAGCGAGGGCCAGGAGAAGAGTTATGTTTCTCACCCTAATCCCCTGTTTTTCTCCTTGTGCTCAACGTCACGGTGAAGCTGAGCTCGGTCTGCACAGTTATACCTTCACAGCGTGTGCTGCCACGGGATGCAACACTGCACCTGCGTCCTTGGGTTTCCTGCCGGTGGGAGGAGTCAGCTGAGACCCAGTCTGCACAACTTCCGTCCCACACTCACCTTCCTGAATATGTTTTGATAATGGACAAGTTTTCCAACGTGAAAGAGCGACTCCATACAGATATAAAAGAAACACAAGTCAACGTTTGTATTTACGTCATTGTGAATGAGGGAGTAGGATGACGTCACCACTGTTGACACAGACTCTGAAGAGCAGACCCGTTTCGGGCCGGGAATGGTGAACGGAATTCTCGAGGGTGAGCAACGGCTTCTTCCACCTGTCCGTCCTCCTGCGGGCATTCCCTGTTCGGGCCTGTATTTGAGGACCCCGTACTGTCGAGGATTCCTCTGCGGGGTCAGTGATTGCTGATGCTTGACCAGGGAGCTGCGCTGGGGCGGCTGCCCCTTCTGGCCTCACGGTCCTTTTTTGTGCGGTTTCCCTGCATTAACCGTCACACTTCTCCCAACTGGACCTTGAGTCTGTCTGATCCAGACATGAAAGTCCGCTTCGGACACACGCACACCCACACGGGACAGATGCCCATAGCTGCCAGCACCAGATTTAGTCTGTTTGAGGGCACACGGCGGGTTAGTCCATCCGGACCAGGAGCACGTGTTCCAGATTTCCAGCCAGAAACATGCGGGAGGGGAGCCCAGCTTCCATCCTTTCCCAGGGGTCCTGATATTTCCCCCTGAGAAGACGTGGGGTCTCTCGGGATCCACAGGGATGCAAAATCCCTCCCTATGACCCCTGCATGGTCCCAGGCACCGGTGGGAACTTGGCCTTGGTCTCTGTTCCCTGCTGTGGTTCCGACTCCAGTTTTGGAAATTTCATTTCCCGTTTCTCTGCATGTGTCCGTGGCTGCATATTTCAGACATGAGTGGCATCTTGGCTTTCAGATCAGACAAGGTCTCCAGTGGGTGCATCAACCAGCCAGCAGACTGCAGAGTCTGACCCCAGGATCCCATCACCTCATCAGGACGCAGCCCAGGCTCATCTCACCTGGACTGGAAACTCACAGTGACTCTTCACTCCTCTGCACGGGCATCAAATCCCCACAACCACCCTGCAGTTTGCAGTTCAGGACAAAATACTTCACATGGGGAAACTGAGGCTCAGAGAGAGGATATTACCCCCCAAGGTCATGCTGACAGTGGATGATCCAGGAATATTTCAGTGAAGATCTGTTTTCCTTCAAAATGTGACCTGTACCCCATGCAAGTGTCCCCTAAAGTTTATAGGCAGGACCTCAGAATCGCAAGGAAAGCTTTGGCCCAGGAATGAGGGGCACTGAGGAGGCAGGAGGGACTCACAGGCATGTTCCCAGGAAAGGGGGGGAGGGTGGACGATGACACAGGAAAATAGAAAAGTCCGTGAAGGCTGAGTTAGAAAGCCCACAGCGGGGCCAAGAGAGGGTTTGTGTTTCCTTCCCCATTTCCCTGTATTTCTCCTCTGTGTGCATCACCTCGGTGATCCTGACCTGACCATGCAGAAATGTCCCAGTTGTGTCTGCACTGACATGGGACCACAA
Organism: Proteles cristata cristata; assembly: GCA_017311185.1. NCBI lineage: Eukaryota > Metazoa > Chordata > Mammalia > Carnivora > Hyaenidae > Proteles > Proteles cristata. The sequence continues at coordinate 231,037 of JAESUZ010003054.1, read as the reverse complement.
CAATCCTCATCCCCCGTAGCCTCTCTGGGACCTGGGGATCCCGTGTGGTGAGGACCCCTGGGGATGGGCTGAGAATGAAGGAGGTCCCATATGGGAGGCTCTAGGAGGGAAGGATGTGCTGTGATCTCACCTGGACGGGGCGTCTCAGGAAGCCTTGGGTGCACTTTCTGCACCACCATGGACACCACACTTGGGTCCTTGGGGCGGGTTGTTCCCCTTCCTGTGGGGCTGCTGACGTGACAGCCCCATGACCAAGCAGACCAGCCTCCGAGTGGACACACCCTGTGGGTCTGTCTGTCCTGAGGGCATCGAGGTTCCTCCATCTGCAGAGCCAGATTCGAAGTGATGCCATGACCCCCACCCTCACGGCCCTGCTCCTCCTCGGTGAGATCTCAGGAGGGGAGGGGACGCCCTAGTCTGGGAGGGACCTGCCTCACAACCAGCCCCTGGGCTGCCAGAGACCCCAGGCACAGGAGGTTCATGGGGAGGAGGGTTCTGCTCAGGATTCGGGGCAAACCTCTCACAGGGACTCTCTTGCAGGGCTGAGTGTGGGCCCCAGGACCCGAGTGCAGGCAGGTGAGTGTGTCCTCAGGGGTCCCATCCTGCCTCCTCACTGGGGACAGGGGTCACCCACCAGGCATCTGGGGTTGGAGAACAACAGTTCTGGGTGGATGGAGAGGGGATGCCTAGGGGTTCGGGGCTGAGCTGGGAACTGCGGGTGGGGAAGGTCTCGTGATCCAGCCTCTGTTTCTTTCCAGGGACCCTCCCCACACCCATCATCTGGGCTGAGCCAGGCCCTGTGGTCCCCTGGGGGATACCTGTGACCATCTGGTGTCAGGGGACCCTAGAGGCCCAGCAGTTCTCTCTGAATAAAGAGGGACAGTATGTGACCTGGTACGGACAGAAGCCACTGGAGCCTAGGGACAAGGCCAAGTTCTCCATCCCACACATGACAGATGTGTATGCAGGACGGTATCGCTGTCACTATCTAAGTCCCTCTGGCTGGTCAGAGAGCAGTGACCCCCTGGAGCTGGTGGTGACAGGTGCGAGCCCCTCAGGGTCCCAGCCCCAGGCTCTGCCCTCAGGGACAGGGTCTGTTCTCAGGGTGTCTCCTTCTCACAGCCCAGCCCTGGGGACACCGTGGGGGGATCTGAGCCCCATTTAACCCGCCCCCTCCTCCTCTCCTAGGATCCCGTGGCAAACCCAGTCTCTCAGCCCTGCCCAGCCCCGTCGTGACCTCAGGAGGGAAGGTGACCCTCCAGTGTGCCTCATGGGAGAAATTCGACAGGTTCATCCTGATGAAGGAAGGAGAACCCAGGCCCTCCTCGACCCTGGACTCCCAGAGACACACCCGTGGGCAGTTCCAGGCCCTGTTCCCTGTGGGCCCCGTGACCCCCGGGCTCAGGTGGACGTTCAGATGCTATGGCTATGACAGCAGCTCCCCCCAGGTGTGGTCACCGCCCAGTGACGCCCTGGACCTCCTGGTCTCAGGTAAGAGAGTCTGATTCTTCCCATCCATGTTGGAGGCAGCAGACAGGCTATGGAGGCTCTGCTCCCAGGGGAGCAGGTGGGGTGAGGGGCCCACGGGGATCTCACAGGTCAGAGACACAGAGGGTGAGCGACAGGGAGACCGGGGGTCAGGATGGAGAAGGGAGGTGTGGGGAGAACCACCCCTCCATCCACGGCTGGCCCTCTCCCAGGTGTGTCCAGGAAGCCCTCCCTCCTGACCCCGCAGGGCCCTGTCGTGTCCCCTGGACAGAGCCTGACCCTCCAGTGTCGCTCGGATGTCGGCTATGACAGGTTCGCTCTGCACAAGGAGGGCTCACGTGAGCCCCCCCAGCCCCGAGGCCGGCAGCCCCAGGCTGGGCTCTCTGGGGCCGACTTCCCGCTGGGCCCAGTGAGCAGCTCCCACGGGGGCCGGTACACCTGCTATGGTAGACACAACCTCTCCTCCGAGTGGTCAGCCCCCAGTGACCCCCTGGACGTCCTGGTCACAGGTGAGGGGACACGGGTTCAGTCAGGGCCCCAGACCCTGCACAGGTCGTGCTGGGGGTGCCCCAGGGGGTGGCGGCCGGGGCCAGGGGTGTGGGGTCCCCAGGGAGAGAGAGAGACGGGAGGGGGAAGGGGAGAGACTCAGAGGACAGACAGACTCAGTTGGGAACAGGGATGGACAGCCCCTCCCCCACCTTCCTCTCTCTAGGACAGCTGTCCTCCTTGCCCTCCCTCTCGGTGCAGCCGAGGGCCACGGTGGCCTCAGGAGAGAACGTGACCCTGCTGTGTCAGTCCAGGCGCCCTGTGGACACTTTCCTTCTGTCCAAGGAGGGGGCAGCCGACCCCCCCCTGCGTCGTACATCAGAGTCCCGAGGTCAGAAGTACCAGGCCGAATTCTCCATGAGTCCTGTGACCTCAGCCCAGGGGGGGACCTACAGGTGCTATGGCTCATATAGCACCTCTCCCTACCTGCTGTCACACCCCAGTGAGCCCCTGGAGCTGCTGGTCTCAGGTGAGGCCCCAGCCCTGTCTCCTCTGTGTCCCAGCGCTGACTTCAGGGCCTGTGCCCAGGAGAGCCCTGGGTGGACGTGCTGGAAGGGGCTCTGGGGAAGCGTCACCAGGGGGTCCACCCCTCAGAGCTCAGGAGGGACACAGGCCCCTCCCTTCCTGCCCCTTCCCTCGTCCCTGTCACCAGGATTCTCCAGGAGGTGGAAGAGGGCCCTGGGGCCACAGAGCTCAGGAGGGAGGAGACTGTGAAGCTGAGCTCTCTCCTCAGCTATGGCCTGTTTCCCCAGGGCCCTCTGGAGACCCCGGCCCCTCCCCCACAGGTCCCGGCTCAGCAGCTGGTGAGTCACGGGGGATTCTGTCTTGGGGTTTCAGAGAGGCCAGGGCGACCCCCAGGCCAGGGGCTCTGGGCCCAGGGGTGGGGGGAGGAGGGCTGGGGTGGTCATGGCACAGGGAGAGGGTGGGGTCCCAGCTGGGCGGGAAGCCCCACCCCTCCCCCTCTCCTGACCCCAGGACCCTCCGTGGGTAAGTGAGGGTCTCTCAGGAGGAGGCAGGTGGGTCTATGGGAGCAGGGGTGAGGTATGCCGTCGGTTCAGGCACCTCTGAGACACTGGCTTGGACACCCCCCTCCCCGGTCTGGGCCTCAGTTTCCCCACGTGTAAAGGAGAAAGCTGTGCCCAGATTAGATTTCCCCTTAGTTCTGATGGTGGCTCCGACCCCCTGGGAGAGGAGGGCTCACGGGCAGCCCTTCCAGGTCCTGATCCTATGGGGGCCTGACCCTCTGCGGCAGTGACGATGACCCTGTGGGGGAGGGGCGGGAGGACAATGGCTGGGACTTCCCGTAATAAGGGGAATGTGGAAGGACCCTCAGCCCCAGACAGAGGGGCTGGGACACACCCGCCTGCAGACGAGGAGCCCAGAGCCCCCGCTGGTGCCGGCCTGGGGGCAGCGTGAGGCGAGCACAGGGCGCCCACAGCCCGGTCCTGTCCCCGCCCTGCCGCCCCCACGCTGGGCCCCCTGGGACACGTGATCGGCCTCCCTGGGCCTCAGTTTCCTGTCTGTGGGGTGGGTGGGAAGGCAGCACGTGCCTGGCACACAGTAGGCGCTCAGCTAAATCGCATCACCGGCTCATTCGCGGTGTGCCTGTGCCCAAGGCCTCACCTGGTACCTGTACGTCCTCGTCGGGGCCACGGGGGCCTTGGCGCTGCTGCTCTGCCTCCTGGTCCTCGTCCGTCGCCGGCGTCGGGGCGCAGGCAGGAAGCCGGGTGAGAAGGGACGGGGTGACCAGCCCCAGGGGGTGGGGACCCTCCCGCGGGTGAGGGCGGCGCAGGGCAGAGGGACACCAGCCGCGGGAAGGGCCGGCGTAGGAAGACCGCCTGCAGAGTCTCCCGTCAGAGCGTCTAGAGAGAAGACCCCTAAGGTTGCCCCGGGCGCCAGGGTAAGGTGTCTCCCCGCTTCCGCGTCGGGAGATGGGGAAGCGCAGGCGGTGAGTCGTAGGGGCCCCTCTCCCCCGGGATCAGCTAGGAAGGGGTCGGGACTGGGGTGGAGTCCTAACTTCCCAGCCCAGGGCGAGGCTGATTCCCACCTTCCTGCAGGGGCCGCAGACCCGGAGCCCAAGGACAGAGGCCTGCAGGACAGGTAACCTGCGCCCGAAGACCCCGACCCCCACCCGTCTGCCCTCTATGCCCCCTAACCACCCCCATCTCCTCCCCAGCTCCAGGCCAGCTGCCGCCGCCCAGGAGGAGACCCTCTGTGAGAGCAATGGGGCCGCCCTGGGGGGCGGGGGGGCGGGGCTGGGGGCGGGGCCTGTGTGACCTCGGCCCCTCACCTGGATCGCCACTGCCCCTTCCGGGAGCAGAGTGGGGTCTGCGCCCTGAGAGAGCTCAGGGGACCTTGCCAAGAGATGCACCCCCTCTGCCCAGCAGATGCTGCCGTGCAAGACACACAGCCTGAGGAGGGGGTGGAGCTGGACCAGCGGGTGAGCCCCCTGCCCCCCTAGACCCCGAGGGCCCTCCCGGTGCGAACTTGAACCGATGGACAGGCCTGGTCCTCACACCACCCAGCTTAGCAGTGTCCCGCAGACGGCCTCTCCCTCCCTGGGCACCCCTGGGTCCTCTGGCTGTGACCTCGCAGGGCCTCCTACCTGCCCCCTTGACTGCCTCCTCTCGGCTGTCTGACTTCTGCTTTGGGGGGCATGCCCAGGTCTCAAGAGGGTGCATGAACAAAGGAATCGCTCGCAGGTCTCTAGGCCCCTTCATTCATTCGCCCAGCAAACGTGCACAGAGGCCCACTGTGTACCAGGCCCCACCTGGTGCTGCAGGCACAACAGTGAGCTAATGTGACCCACACTCTGCGAACTCCCCTTGTGGGTGAGAACGTGGGCAGTGTCCTTGAGCGCAGAGTGTGGCTAAGGAAAGGAAAGCAAGAGCTGGGGGTGGCAGGGCAAAGGTCCTGAGGCTGCAACATGCTTTTTCAGGAAGATGGGGGAAGACGGGCCACGTGATGGGAGCCAAATGAGCAGGAAAAGGTGTCAGGAATAGATTCTGAGCCCTAGAAAGCATCCAGATGCCCCAAGGCTCAGGAAGTCCCTCAAGAGTCCACCAGGAACTTGACCTAAGCTGCTCTGGCAACAGTGTGGAAAATTCACTGAGGCCACTGAGTGGAATCAAGACTAATCTCCCTCTCACTGTCTGCCTCCAGCGGAACACACAGGATGCAGACCCCCAAGGAATGACGTATGCCCAGGTGAGCCACTCAAGATGAAGACTCAGTCGGGGACTGGCCAGTTCTCCTTCCCCCCTGTTGGGGGACTTGCCAGATACAGAAGACAGACAAGAAGAGCAAGACAGGCAGATGGACAATCAGGTAGGTCCTTCTCCAGGCTCCCAGGCTCCCCACCCCCACCCCAACCACACATCTCCCTGTCACCCCCCCCCACTGCAGGCCACTGCATCTGACGCCCCCCCGGATGTGACCTACGCTCAGCTGAACCGTTTGACACTCAGACGGGAGACGAGTGCACCTCATTCCTCCCAATTCAGGGAGCCCCCAGAAGAGCCCAGTGTGTATGCTGCTCTGGCCATCCACTAGCCCAGGAAGGACCCGCACACCACACTCCAGGGAGGGGACCGCAGGGACCGCAGGAGGCACAGGAACTGCCCACAGGCCACCTGATGGCCCCAGCCAGCCTGGACTCCTAACATAGACCAGTAGGAACCCGTGGGACCCTCTGGGAGCCACCGGATTCTGCCATCAAACATAGCTGTGCGCCTGTATTTGGAAATAAAGAAACGGACTTCTCAATAATCCACGAATGAAGTGAGAAAACGAAAATGGAAATGGGAGAATGTTTACACTGAATGATAATGTAAACGCTACACATCAGACCTGTGGCACAGGAAAATTTAGAACCAGGAACGAAGGCATTAGAAAAGAAAAAGCCTAAAAAGTCATGATCCAAACTACTGTACCAATAGAATAGAAATAGAAAAAAATAGCAAATTATTCCTAGTGAAGGTAGAAGGAAGGAAATTATAGCAATAAGAATAGCTACTAATGAGGACAAACAAAAATAGTGCATAATCAATAAAGTCCCAAATGTTCATTCTTGAAAACACTTTCATAAATCCTAGCCACAATGCCAAGAAAGACAGACAGAGAGAGAGGTAGAGAGAGAGAGGGCACACATTATCATTGTGAGGACAGAATCACATCCTATAGACTTTAAATACATCACAGAATGTATTACATTTATTTTTGTTACTTATGTTTATATTATGAATGATTTAATGCTAATACATTAGAAAACGTAGAGGAAATGGACAAAATCCTTAAAAATGCAACTTACCAAAATGATGGAATAGGAATAAATAGAAACGCTGAATGCTGTATGGATAAAGTATGCTGAATACACAATTAAAGTTTTTTCCACAAAGGGAACTGAGTCTGGAAAGTGTGACTGGCGAATGCTTCCAAACACTGATGCATTCATGAAATACACACACATGTGCATGGACACACCTACCTACATGTGAACATGCAAACACACATATGGACACACAGGCACGTATACATACACATATACACACAAACATGTGACCACACATGCACGCACAGACACATGGGCACACCTACATGCATGTGAGTGTGGACAAACATTTGAACACAAGGACACATATATGCACAAGCATGTTAACACATATGCACACAGAGACGTGTGGACACACCTACATGCACATGAACACACAGACACATGGACAGACTACATACACGTGAACATGTGAACACATACAAACATGTGAATACACACACATACACACAGCCAGACCTACATACACACGAACACGTGAGCGCACAGAAACATGTGAACACACACACATATATACACAAAAATGTGAACATACATGTGAGCACATCAACACATATATGCAGAAACACATGGACACACCGATACCAGGACAGGCTTACATACATGGGAAGGCACACTTGAGCACACACACAGAAACACCTACACACATGAACACAGGAATACACTTACACACAAGAACCGGTGAACACATACATGCACATGTGGACATATGGACACACCTACATGCACAAACACATGAGCACACATGTGAACACACAAATGAACACAACACTCATATGCATACCGAGCTTACACAGGCTTCCCCAGAGAACATAGAAAAAAGGAATGCTCCCTTGACACATTTTATCAGGGCAGAAAAACAAAAATTAACATGAAAACCTGACAAGGAAACTACAAAATGGGAAAATCACGGTGAGCTCTGTCGCAGGGACTCGGGTGTAGATCTCTAAACAAAATATCCACGGACAAGGTTCAGCGATTTATAAAACAGGTAACATATCACGACCATGCAGGTATTTTTTTTCTTCAGGAATGCCTGGTGAGTTTCATATTCAAAATCAATCAATACAGTTTAAACATTAAAAGAAGAAACAGTGTGGTGCTTGGGTGGCTCAGTCAGTTGAGCGTCCGACTTTGGCTCAGGTCATGATCTCAGTCCATGGGTTCAAGCCTCGTGTCGGACTCTGTGCTGACAGCTCAGAGCCTGGAGCCTGCTTCAGATTCTGTGTCTCCCTCTCTCTCTGACCCTCCCCTGCTCACGCTGTCTCTCTCTTTCTCTCTCTGTCTCTCTCAGAAATAAATAAAACGTTAAAAATTTTTTTTAAAAAAAAAGATTCAACATTCTAATCTGTAAAGGATTAATGCAATGTCACTGGACACAGCATAAATGTCCAAAAATGAATTGCATTTCTGGGTGTGCCTGAGGGGGCTCAGTTGATTAAGCCTCTGAATCTTCAGTTTTGGCTCAGGTCATGATCTTACCGTTCATGGGTTCAAGTTCCACATCGGAGAGCAGGGCCTGCTTGGGATTGCCCCACCCCCCGCCCCCCGCCGCCGCTTCCCCACTCATGCTCGCTCTCTCATGAAATAAACAAATATTAAGATATATAAAAATCAATTGCATTTCAGACGTCCACTTTGGGGGCCATGAGGATAGGGAGAGCGGGTTGGGGGCACCAGGAGAGCACAGGGCAGAGGGGCAAACTGCGGCGTCCTCTCCCTTCAGAGCGTGGGCTGCATGCACGTTATTTCAAAGACTGAGGCAGTGGAAGCAGATGATCACCATCTGGATGGGGATGTTACTGGATGTATCATCCAGTGATGTTCATGTATTGTGAAATACGGATAAATGATGAGCACTGGGTGTTCTATGTAAGTGATGAATCACTAAGTTCTACTCCTGAAACCATTACTACACTATATGTTAACTAACTTGGATTGAGATAAAATTTAAAAAATAAAATAAAGAAATGTGGATAAATTGAGGTGTTACATTAATTCCCAGAGCCGACAAAGAGTTGGGAGAAGTTTGAATTACACACAATAGACACACGTTTCCTCTTGTCACACCTTCTTCATGGCGCTGCACAGACACTGCGGTTTTTACAGACTGAAGGTTTGGGCAAACTTGCATCACGCAAATATACTGGTGCCGTTTTTCCCAACAGCATTTGCTCACTTCGTGTCTCTGGGTCACGTTTTGGTAATTATCCCAATGCTTCAAGCTTTATCATGATTATTATATTTGTGTTGGTGGCCTGTGAGCAGCGATCTTTGATGTCCCCATTGTCGTTGTTTTGGGGCGCCACGAACCACACCCTCATAAGACGGCAAACTTAATAAATGTTGTGTGTGTGTGTGTGTGTGTTCCGACCGCTCCACCGACCGGCCGTCCCCATCTCTCTCCCTCTCCTTGGGCCTCCCTGTTCCCGGAGACACAACAGTAGTGACATCAGGCCCGTCGACACCCTGCAGTGGCTCCGAGTGTCCTGGCGAGAGGCAGAGTCACGCGTCTCTCCCTGTAAGTCAGAATAAGCGAGAAGTGAGTAAGCTCCATGAGGAAGGCGTGTCGAAGGCCGAGCAGGCCAGAAGCTGGGCCCGCGGTGCCAGACAGGAGGGTGCCAATGCGAAGGAGGAGTTCGTGAAGGGTGTTGGACGCGCCGCTGCAGGGCAAGGCCCTGACTCCCTTCAGTCCTGTGAAGGCTGAGAGAGGCGTGGGGGCTGCAGAAGACCGGGCTGAAGCCGCCAGGGGTGGCTCAGGAGGCTGAAGGAAAGCCGTCTCCACAACACCAAGTGCAAGGCGAAGCAGCAGGTGCTGATGGAGACGCCGCAGCAGGTGCTCCAGGCCTCGCTGGGGCCCCGCGTGGAGGTGGCGACACCGAACAACAGGCTCCCGGGGTCGGCGCAACGCCTCCTGCAGGAAGCAGATGCACGTAGGGCTCTCATCGCCCGAGACGGGGGCCGACGCCTGGCTTCGGGGCTTCCGAGCGCAGGCCGGGCCCTGCTAGGGGCGAAGGCAGCTGTGACCTCAGGTGCAAGTCAGTGCTCAGTGACCGCTCTGGAAGCCCCAGGGCCCTGAGGACTGTCGCCCAACCCCTGCCTGTGCTCCAGAAGCGGAGCGGCGGAGCCTGGAGGGCAGCGCGCCTGCTGACAGCGGGGTTACTGAATGTTCTAGGCGCACCGCGGAGACCTGCTGCTCAGGAGAAAAGATCCTTTCGAAACGGGACTGCTCACTGACGACGCACCTGGCCGCCCTAGAGCTCCGAGGGGCACGCACCACGAGAGGCACGTTGTTTTCCTGTTCGCACACACAGCACGCATCCTGCAGCCCGCGGATCAAGGAGTAATTTCAACTTCCAAGTCTTAGCAGTACAGGGATACGTTTCTTAAGCGTGTAGCTGCCGCAGACAGATTCCTCTGATGGATCGGGGCAAAGTCAATTGAAAGCTTCTGGAAAAGATTCAGCATCCTAGATGCCACTGGGGACGTTCAGGATTCATGGGAAGAGGTCAACATATCCACATTAACAGGAGTTTGGAAGAAGCTGATTATGACCCTCATGGATGACGGTGAGGGGTTCCAGACTTTGGTGGAGGACGTAACTGCAGATGTGGTGGAAACACCAAGAGAACCTCAGTTAGAAGTGGGGCCTGCAGGGTCGGGCCTGGTTAGTACTTGGATGGGAGAAGTGGAGCCTGAAGATGGGAATAAGTTGCTGTGCTCTCACGATAAAACTTTAATGGATGAGGACTCGCCTCTGAAGGAAGAGCAAAGAAAGTGGTTTCCTCGGATGGAACCGACTCCTGGGGAAGATGCTGTGAATACCAGGGAAATGACAACAAAGGATGGAGACTATCCCATGAACTTAGTAAGGCAGTGGGATTTGAAAGAATTGACTCCAATTTTGAAAGAAGTCTACTGTGGGTAAAATGGTATGAAACAGCATCACCTGCTGTAGAGAAACTGCAACAGGAAAAGTCAATTGATGTGGAAAACTTCCCTGCTGACATTTTTTTTTAATGTTTATTTATTTTTGAGAGAGAGAGAGACAGAGTGTGAGTGTGGAGGGACAGAGAGAGAGACAGAGAGACAGCCAGCCAGAATCCAAAGCAGGCTCCAGGCTCTGAGCTGTCACCCCAGAGCCTAATGTGGGGCTCGAACTCCTGAATCAGGAGATCATGACCTGGGCTGAAGTTAGATACTTAACCGACTGAGCCATCCAGGTGCCCCTGACATTTTTTTAAAAATTTATTTCTGAGAGAGAGAGACAGAGCATGAGCAGGAGAGGGTCAGAAAGAGAGAGACACAGAATCCAAAGCGGGCACCAGGCTCCGAGCTGTCAGCACAGAGCCCGACGTGGGGCTCAAACCCAGAACCGTGAGATCATGACCTGAGCCGAAGTCGAACGCCTAACGGACTGAGCCACCCAGGCGACCCTCCCTGCTGACATCTTGAAGAGGTTGCCAGTCACTCCATCTCCAGCAACCAATACACTGACCAGTCAGCAGCCACCAACATGAAGGCAAGACCCTCCACCTACACAAAGGCTGAGTCTCACTGAAGGCTCAGATGATGGTTAACGTTTGTTAGGAATAAAATTTTGTTTTGTTTTGTTTTTAAGATTTTATTTTTCGAAAAAGACAGAGCACGCACGATAGGGAGAAGGGATAGAGAGATAGAGAAAATTTCAGACGGGATTCGTGCTCAGCGCAAGCCTGACCCGGGACTCAATTCCATGATCCTGGTATCATGACCTGACCCAGAAAGAGTGGAATGCTCAATCAACCTGATCCACCCAGGAGCCTCAGTATTTTAAATTTTTTCTTTTTTAATGTTTCATTTATTTCTGAGAGAGAGACAGAGAGAGAGAGAGACAGAGAGAGAGAGACAGAGAGAAAGAGAGAGCGCGAGCAGGGGAGGGTCAGAGAGAGAGGGAGACACAGAATCCGAAACAGGCTCCAAGCTCTGAGCCGTCAACACAGAGCCCGACGCGGGGCTCGAACCCACGAACCGCGATATGACTGAGGTGAAGTCGAGGGCTTAACCGACCGAGGCACCCAAGCGCTCCAACCCCAGTATTTTAAAATTAAGGTATGTACTTTATTTTTTTACAGACATAATGCTATTTCACACATAATAGACCACAGTATAGTATGAACAGAACTTTTACACCCACTAGAACACCAAAAATTAATTCGATTTGCTTTATTGCCATATTCCCTTATTGGTGGTCTGGAATTAACTCCCCAATATTCCCAGGTGTGCCTATAATCCTAGAGATGGGGTGGCTGCAGCCCAGAAAAGGTGGACATCGCCACTTAGAAGCCGCCTAGCGGGTCGTGTTAGGTCACCGCCAGGGTCCGCAGGATGTCCTCACTTCACCGGGGAATTGGCGTTGCGATCCCGTCAGGCACGGACCTCAAGCTCAGCTTGACGCTCTAGCCCTACCTGTCCTCTCGACTGCTTTTCCGCTCGGCACCGTCTCTTCTGATTCGCAGGCTGGCGGCGTGCGAGCTGACGTCACCAGGCAGCGGCGTTGGTATAAAAGCGGGGCCGGGCGGCGTGTGCTCCTCTTTGCCAGTTCTCGGAGATCACGGTAAGGTTTGTTCGGCTGTCCGGTTCCCTGACCAGGGTGTGGTTTGCAGGGGCGTAAAGACCTTCCGACATTAGAAGAGTATGTTAAGAAGGTCGAAGGTAGTTGAACGGGACTGCGGAGCGCGGGGCGCGCCGGCATTGGGGGCGTCGCGGACGGTTCTCGCGAGGCTGCGGCGGCCTTGTGGGACTGCGCGGGTGCCGCGCGCGGGCCTCACAGGCCCGGATTTTTTGTCCCGCGCAGGCGCACACGGGCATTCGCGGCCAACATGCCGGTGGCCCGGAGCTGGGTTTGTCGCAAAACTTACGTGACTCCTCGGAGGCCCTTCGAGAAATCCCGCCTCGACCAAGAATTGAAGCTGATCGGTGAGTGGCATGACCCGGGTTTCTACTTCCGGGTCGGGGAGGGCTAGACTGGCGCGTAGGTGAGGCCGCACACGTGCCGCTGGTGTTCTCGCGGGAGCGTCCCCTGCCGTCAGAGTGGGGGACGATTTGCCGGACTTCCTGGGCTGCGTTTGCACTAGGCCATGGGCCTGAGCCCGCTCGCCCAGCAGCCAGACTCCTCTCTTCGCAGGCGAGTATGGGCTCCGCAACAAACGTGAGGTCTGGAGGGTCAAGTTCACCCTGGCCAAGATCCGCAAGGCTGCCCGGGAGCTGCTGACGCTGGACGAGAAGGACCCGCGGCGGCTGTTCGAAGGTGAGGGAGCATGCACCAGCCCGCGGGGCGCAGGGGGTGCCAGCTTCTGGCCTTGGGTCTGAGTGGAAGTCAGTCATCCGTGGGAAAAATGGGTCTGGATCCGTATCCTAATTTTCCGTAGGCGTGTGACGCCGGGCTCACCAAGCATCCTCTGCTTTTATAGGGTGGTCAGCGGTCTTTCCCAAAGGCCTGTGGGGCGATCATTTAGGGAGGGAATGCAGATTATTGGGAACTTGACCACCTTCCCAGAGCAACGGCTGATTCAGTCACCTTTAGGATTTCTCAGATGGCAGTAATAATTAAAGTAGCTGGAATTTTATGAGGATTTCCGAGCTTCGTAGGGGTAGTTTATGATATTACCATTTTACAGGTGAGCCTCGGTCTGGAGGGCATGCCCCAGAGTCCAGGTGAACTCCTGCTGGAGATTAGAACACATGACCAACAGTTGAAAAGAGTATCTGAATGTGAAAAAAGTCAGATAACTGATGATCCCGGAATAGCTTGAATATTCCAAAAGCTTCTATCAGTAAACTGTACATACTGTGCAGTTTGCTTGTTCTGTGTTTTGGCTGCCTCTCAGCTATCTTGACACTGCTGTGTGCTTGAGTTTAGGGAAACTTGATTTATGGTGAAAAGCTGAATGAGGGGTGGCTGGGAATCCTGCTTGGCTTTTTTCTAAATTTTCAGTCAGATCACTTGCTTGATTTCTCTCCCAGTTTCCTAAGAAGGAAACTGCTTTTATATTTGAGCCCTCATTGTTAGGCTTGGGTGCTCAGTCATATTAGACGTTGAGAAAGGTCTGGAGCATGTTTAAGCATCACCAATTGATCATGTGATCAAGAAATTCAGGAATCCCCTCCCCTGTGGATGCTTGGGTGGGACTAGGTGCAAAATTAATATACCTAGATACGGCTGTCCTGGCATTGATGGAATGGGAATGGCTGGCCCACTTCTTTCTTTAAGGACGTGTTTATGGTTTTAATAGTAAATAGGAAATAACATCTTTTAAATGATAAAATTTCTAAAAAGATTGTAAATTTTGGATTGTTGTCAAGTTTCTGTTCTCTAACGTAAGGACAAAAAAGGCAAAAAGTATCCTAGTTGGTAGATAATCCCAAACTGGTTATTTGTGTGTGGGTGTCTTTTGGAATAATATCTTTTTTTTTTTTTTTTTAAAGATTTTTTTATTTATTTCTAGGAGAGAGAGAGACAGCGTGAGCAGGGGAGGGTCAGAGAGAGAGGGAGTGCCAGACTCTGAAACAGGCTCCAGGCTCTGAGCTGGCAGTCAACACAGAGCCCGATGCGGGGCTTGAACCCACGAACCGCGAGATCATGACCTAAGCGAAAGTCGGACGCTTAACCGACTAAGCCACCCAGGCGCCCCTGGAATAATATCTTTTTTTTAACCAAGGTAAAATTCACAGACCACATGTGGTTTTCAGATGTGCAGCATGATTCAGTATTTCTGTGTACCAGGAGATGGTCATGAGGTGATCTAGTTTCTCTCTCACCATCTACCTTTAACAAAAAAGCTTTTGGGGTGCCTGGGTGGCTCAGTCAAGCATCCAACTTAAGCTCAAGTCATGATCTCATGGTTCATGAGTTTGAGCCTGTTTCAGATTCTCTCTCCCTCTTTCTGACCCTCCCCTGCTCATGGTGACTCTGAGAAGTAAATAAGACATTAAAGATTTAAACACAAACTTTGTTGTAATGAGAACTTTTAAGATGTACTCTCTTGATGCAGCTTCTTTTGACCTCAGGGTTGTGAATTCCAGCCTCATGTGAGGTGCCTGTTTCTTTAGAAATAAAGTCTTAAAGATGTGCTCTCTTGGCAACTTTCTCGTACATGGTAAGTATTCTAATTGGAATTGTACTTGTTGACCGCCTTTACCCATTGCCTCTGCGCCTCTGAAACCACCATGATGTGCTCTCTGAGTCTGAACTTGGGATGTTCTCGATGATGGTGGCTTTATGTGGATTCCGTGTATAAGTGAGATCACGGACTGTCTGATTTATTCCACTTAGCATGGACTTTGGGGTCTGTCTGTGTTTCAGTGCCAAGACCTCGTTGTTCATGGTTGAGGGATAGCCCACTGTGTGCACGGTGCATCTTTCACCCGCTCCACCACCTCGTGAACACTTAGTTGTCTCCGTGCCTTGCCTACCACAGATAATTCTGTGCTCGTGGAGGAGCTGCTCTCCCAGTTAGCGCGTTCATTTTCTTTGGATAAACACCCAGAAGTGACACTGCTGTGTCATCATAATTCTCTTTTTCACTTCTGAGGAATCTCCATCCTGTTTTCCAGACTGGCTGCACCAATTTAACTTTCCCGCCAACAGTGCATGAGGGTTCCCTTTCCCTACATCTTTGCAAGCTGTTTTTTGTCGTTGAGGCTAGCTGTTCTGGCAGGTGTGAGGTGACCTCACGGTTTTGATTTGCAGTTCCCTTTATTTTTGAGAGAGCATGAGCCAGAGGAGGGGCAGAGAGAGGGAGAAAATCCCAAGCAGGCTCTGCTGTCAGCCCGCAGGTGCCTGCAGGGCTCAATTCCACAAATGCTGGGATCATGACGTTCGGGGCGCCCGGGTGGCTTAGTCGGTTAAGCGTCCGACTTTTGCTCAGGTCATGATCTCGCGGTTCGTGGGTTCGAGCCCCGCGTCGGGCTCTGTGCTGACTGCCAGCTCAGAGCCTGGAGCCTGTTTCAGAGTCTGTCACTCCCTCTCTCTCTGACCCTCCCCTGTTCATGCTGTCTCTCTCTCTCTCTCTCCTAGAAATAAAACATTTAAAAAAAAAAACATTCAACCAGTTGAGCCACCCAGACCCCCTGGTATCATGGGTATTTTAGCAGTATTCTCCCAAACCATAAGTATGGAATATTTTTCTATTTTAATGTCTTGGGGGATTTTTTGTTGGGTGGGGGTAGAGTTTCTCCATTAGTTATGCTAGAAAGACTACATTTTTCCAGGGGCAATAGGGTAATATTATTATGATTAAAAACAAGGCCATTTCACAAGAAGAGAAACTCGTCCTTTTTAATGAAAAACAAAGTTGGGTTTTCCCCCCAGTGTCAGGGTGTTATTTAGCGGTGAACCCTGGGGCAGGGTTTCCCCCCCAGGATCCTAAGGACTGGCCACCATGGAGTGGTCAGGAGCTGTGGGCAAGTTGCAAGGCGTATACCTGGGGGTCACTGGCAGAAGGTCATGACAACGTGCCGTGAATTGTCGGCAAGAACACACCATAATTTCTCAGCAAGAAACCACAGATAGGATGATGAGCAAATGACCTACTCTTTACCATGCCAAGTCTGAGGCTTCTCTAGGGCCTAGAATCTAGGTGCTGACAGCCCTGTATTTTCAGGGAAGGTGGTTGAGCCTCAGATTTGACTGACAGTGATGGTTTCTTGACTTTAACAGGTTAGGTCTTGACCACTGTGCTTCATTGTGGGAATAATGGGTTAGCAACAGCAGCCCTTAGTTTTTTGTGGGGGGTGTTAAGTCCTCTTCTGGGATTCTCTGACTCAGGAAGGGTCTGCTCCTTGTTCTAGAGAACAAAGTGGTGTGTAGTCACCTGCCCTCCGTGGTAAGACAAGTGTGGCCGTGAGGATTGTGGGAGTCACACCGTGGCCGCTGTTGGATCCTACATCACTTCCCACTCAGTCCCACCTCCATGGCAGGGAGCTCCGAAGTGGCCCAGAAACCTGAATGTGTGCTTCCTTCCCTTACAGGTAACGCTCTGCTGCGGCGACTTGTGCGCATTGGGGTGCTGGACGAGGGCAAGATGAAGCTGGATTACATCTTGGGCCTGAAGATTGAAGATTTCTTAGAGAGGCGCCTGCAGACCCAGGTCTTCAAGCTGGGCTTGGCCAAGTCCATCCACCATGCCCGCGTGCTGATCCGCCAGCGCCATATCAGGTACCACCTCTGGGCTCCTGGAGTCACTCCCACACCCCATCCTTCTGGTTGCCCTTCCTGAGTTTGCTGTCCTTACCTCCTGTGCAGACCTTGGAGGTGACAGGTGTGAACACCTTGAGGGTACAGATTGACCTCAGCAAAGAGCTCATGGGGTGCTGGGGACAGCTTTATTCTCCCCCTAGCCCAGCGCAAGGGTCACTGCGGCCTGAGCCGTACACCTTGTGAAGGCTTCTACAGGCCTGCAGGCAGCTGGACAGGTAACCGCTCTGGGTGTGCCCAGCTGAGAGGTTGTTGGGCCTCAGCTGGCTTGAGTGGGTTCGTGGGTCCAGCTGTCTGTTGGGCCCACACCTGGTGGCTGTTGTGTTCTTGCACAATGTCTGTGTTAACTCGGTAAGCTCGCCATAGTCTGGTTTGATGGTCAAGTGACTTGTGGGGACCACGGGGGTGGGGGTGTGTGTGGCCAGCTCCAGGTGGCAGCTTTCAGGGCAGAAGGGTCTTATGAGTGCTCTGTTTGCCCTTCATCAGATTCCGGAGAACATGGGCTTGGGTGGCGGCTAGGACTGTGAAGCTGCACTTCAGATGCTGAAGCTCAGTGGCTGGCACAGTTGAGGTTTAAAGATCCATGTCACCTCGTTACTTTGTGGTCACATGTGGGGGCTCCTTGTGAATGTCTGTTTCTGTAAGACACAAACCGGAAAGTCCTCTCTGATGCTGACACTCTTCTGATCACATGGGTGCTGTGGGGTCACTGTCGTGGCAGCACCTACTCTACCAAATGCAGGGTCCAAGCAGAGAGTAGGGTCTCGAATCTTGCTGGCGTCCTGTCCCCCATCCCCTCACCTGCCATCCCCCCTCCAGGGTCCGAAAGCAGGTGGTGAACATCCCGTCCTTCATTGTCCGCCTGGACTCCCAGAAGCACATCGACTTCTCCCTCCGCTCTCCATACGGGGGCGGACGCCCTGGTCGCGTGAAGAGGAAGAATGCCAAGAAGGGCCAGGGTGGGGCTGGAGCCGGAGATGATGAGGAGGAGGATTGAGCCCACCCCACCCATTGCCCCCTGGGCCCCTGGATTGCCTAGTTTTCTAGTTGGAAAATAAAACAATCAACCCTTTGGAACTGGTGTTTATTGGTGTTTGTCTCCCTTCTCTGAACACAGGCTTCTGTGGTGGGAAAAAGCCCAGGCTAGGACACTCGCCAAGCTTTCTCAAACTAGCAAGTTCACACTTGGAGCGTTGCCTTTGTTTAAGGGGGCCTGGGGAGCCTACCAGCTGGCAGTCCTTGTTGGGGCAGGGGAACTACACCCCACTTGATCTCTGTGGGGAGACCAGTGTTGCCAAGCCAGCTATTTGCATTGGGGTGGGGTGAAATCCTTTTCAAACAGGAAGTAGCAAGTGAAGGTCGGGTTAACATTGGGGTGGGAGCAGAGAGCTGAAACTGGGGTCCCTGATGAAGATGAACTAGTGTAGTTGGTTTTTGGTAAGGGAGTCTTTGAGAGGATCCACAGGCTCAGCTCCTTTTGGTGTGGTTGAGAGGTGGGTAAGTCCTAATTAGTGGCCTGTGGGAAGGGACATTCAAGGTGCTCCATTCCCCTCCCCTTGCATCTGGAGTCTGAACACTTCTGGCCAGGAGGGAGCTGGGCTTCCCTTTCCTCTACTTTGGTAGGGGAAAGAAGGGCCTTGGTCTTAGGAAATGAGAGGCCCTTGGCATTGAGCAATGCCTCCTGGGCTGCAGCTGCTGCGTGAGTAAGTCCTGTGGCTTTGGGCTCTGCTCCCTTGAAAGGGCCCAGCTTCAGTGATGGCCCTGGGGTCCTGGGAGCCTGCCTGCCTGCCTGCCTGCCATGGAGCCTGTGGAAGGTTCTGAGTCCTTGCATCCTAGTGTTGGTTGGTAGGCCCTGCCCTTCCCCCACCCCATGTTGGCACTTACTAATTCGTGATCTTGGCACTTTGGGTGGAATCCTTGTAGTGGGCAGGGTCCCTTTATAGGAACTGTAAGATGAGCTGTGTAATGGGAATTTCTAGAAGTTTCCACCGGGTCCCAGTAGTTGTCCCGTCTCCAGGCTGGCTAGGGTCAGGTAGCATTTGCTGGGCAGCTCCTCTGCAGTCCAGGCTCCTGCAGGAGACCTTCCAGACCCCTGGAGTGTGGGATGTGGGTCCTGCCTGGGCTAGCGAATGGCCAGAGATGCATACACACTGGGCTCTACTGGGGAGTCCTCTGTTTGGGAGGAAGGGGGTCCACTGGTCTCCCGCCTTAGGGTCAAGCAATTGAGCTGGGCATAGGTCACATCTTGAGGGTCTTCAGAAACCAAGCAGTTGATCTGGGCATAGGTCCCATCTTGAGGGTCTTCAGAAACCACAGCCTGGAGCAGGAGAAGGTAGGCACATGGCTGGGGCAGAAGAAAGCCTGAGGCCTAGGGAGAGGAGGATGCACCCCCTGGGGGTCTAAGGGCCTTGTTAGACACAGTGAGGGGTGGTCTTGAGCCCAGTCCTGCTCTCCCTGAGCCTGTTATCTGTGGGGAAGGAGGACTTGACGTCAAAATGCCTATGGCCCGGACATGGAGCGGGTACATGGATGGGTGACCACTGGAATCTAGTGCTGGGGGAGGACGAGGCTGCAGGTAGGAAGTGAGCGTGGGCCTTCAATGTGGGCGGACAGGCCATTCGTGCCCCTGCGGGGGGTTCAGCCTGTTGGCCAGGGTGAGTCCCACAGCCATGGCCATGGGTGGGACATGCGGAAAGACAAAGCCGAGGACTAAGCTAAGCTGTAGGACCACTCTGGGTTTTAGGAGGTGCCTTCTCTGGGCCTCTACTGGCCCAGGGCCTGGATTTCAGCCCTTTGTGCAGGGCACAGACAGCCCTAAACTCCAGCCCTGCCCCCTTGACCTGAGTGTCCAACAGCTCAGCATCAGAAGAGACCAAGGGCCCTGGGGTTGCAGCCACCCAGAGAGCGGCAGGCGTTCTTCCAGAAGGCAGAGGCTGCCGGCTGCCTGGTGGAGTTTCCGCTGGGTTTACCACATGAACAGGGAGACGGGTACCCTGGTCAGGACCACGGGGAGCCCACCTGGCTGTCCAGCTGTCTGTCCCCTTCAGGCTCTGTGTTTTTCATGACGGCATCTGGTGGGGACAGAACAAGGTGGTCCCATCTCATGCCAAGATCCCTTGAGATCTTAAATGGCAGGAGCCCAGAGAGGGTCAGTGATGTTCCAAGGCCGCATGGCTCAC
This sequence comes from Proteles cristata cristata, assembly GCA_017311185.1. NCBI lineage: Eukaryota > Metazoa > Chordata > Mammalia > Carnivora > Hyaenidae > Proteles > Proteles cristata. Next base: position 211,257 of record JAESUZ010003054.1, on the reverse strand, counting down.
GCCCAAGCCCAGAACCCTCTGCCACCGTCCCCGGCCTCCCCGCCCACCACATTCCCTGGGCCCGCCTCCTCCCATGGTGGCCCCAAGCTTCCCCTTACACAAGTTCTCATCCTGGGCAGCGTTGGTGGCGGCACTGGGACCGGAGCTGGGGAGGAGACAGGGCTGTTAGGGACAGTGAGGGCCCACCGGCTGGTGGGAGTGGGGTCTCGGCGAGGTCTCACCTCTCATGCAGGCCTTCGTCCTCGGGCGCTGGGACTGCGGCTGCTGCGGGAAGTTGGAATCAGCCTCCGGCTCCCCACCCTGGAACCCTCCCCTGGGCCTGCCTTAAACTGAGGGTCTCAGAACTGGAAAGATTATAATCCCCTCCCGTCACCATATAGAATTCTAAGAGAAGCAGTTCCAAATGATAAAAAACAAAACTCTCAAGCGTTTCACAAATTTGAGAAGGCAAAAAATTAAAATATGTACACGTATGCTCACATGTACTCCTCTCCAGACTTTCTCACTGGGCGATGCTGGAGTTTTTCTACGCTGGCCTTTCCCACGCCTGGTGTCCCTCTGACTGGCGCCCGGAGCCACCCTCACCCGCGGGAGAGTCACCACCCCCTGGGGCTGGTCACCCCGTCCCTTCTCACCCGGCTTCCTGCCTGCGCCCCGACGCCGGCGACGGACGAGGACCAGGAGGCAGAGCAGCAGCGCCAAGGCCCCCGCGGCCCCGACGAGGACGTACAGGTACCAGGTGAGGCCTTGGGCACAGGCACACCGCGAATGAGCCGGTGATGCGATTTAGCTGAGCGCCTACTGTGTGCCAGGCACGTGCCGGGCTCTGGGCATTCACCTCCAACCTTGTTAAGGATTACGTAGCAGGGGACTGCCGTCCCGCTCACCCACTCCACAGACAAGAAACTGAGGCACAGGGAGGCTGATCATATGTCCCAGGTGGCCCGGCATGAAGGTGACAGGGCTGGGACTGGAACCCGGGCTGTGGGTTCCCTGCTGGGATTTTGGACTTTTTTTCGCGCTGTCCCCTAACCACCCCCACCCCCAAGCAGAACACCAGAGCGCAGACCTGTCCACCAAACCCAGTCCCCACCCCCTCCAAGCCCAGATCCGTCTCCCTAACCACCCCCACCCCCAAGCAGAACACCAGAGCGCAGACCTGTCCACCAAACCCAGTCCCCACCCCCTCCAAGCCCAGATCCGTCTCCCGCCGTGCACAGGCCTGACACCCCCCGCAGTGGCCTGTGTGGACGTGCTGCGTGCGTGTGCATCTGCAGGGGCAGGCAGAGGGCTCTGCCCTTCCAGAGCCCTGAGGGCGTTCACCCGAATCTCACAGTGGCCCTGAGGGAGGCGGCCGGAGGCCTGCTGTGTTCACTGTTAGCCATGGGGCTCGGAGAGGGACATACTTGTCCAGGATCCCACAGCTGGGGAGAAGCAGAGCTGGGGTCTGAACCTGGGGCTGTGACTTCCAAGCCTTGCTCTTTCCCCCACTGCACAGCCGCTCTCAGGCTGAGCCCCCGTTGCCGTCTGCGGGGGTGAACTCCATTACCTCCAGTGTGTGCCCACGCCCCCGCCCCAGCCCGCACTCAGGGCAGCCACCTTCTTGCCCTTTGCAGTTGGAGGACTTGGCCCAGTGAGAAGGAGCTTCTCAGGTCATAATCTCAGGAAGAGGCTGAGGCAAGCCTAGACGGAGCTCCTCCCACCCGCAACCCCCCACAGAGACCCCACTTACCCCTCCATGGGGTGACTGGTGCATCCTCAGAGCCTCCTGGGGACCAGGACAGGGAAGTAAGGGTGGTGCTCTGTGCTCCCCACTTCAGGGCGCTCCTTCCCCAGGTGGGAGCCAACCTTTCCCTCTGCATCTGGTCCAGACTCAGGGCCCCCAGAACCCTGGGGTCACCCTGACACAAGCCATGCAGAGATGGTGATCTTGGTCCCCCAGGATCCAAGCTTCTGCTAGTCCCCACCCTCGTGTTGGTGTCTGTGGGTGAGGAACACCTCGGACTGGAGACTGGAGGGGATGGGGTGCTGGGCCTCAGTCCTCCTTCCGTCAGGGCAGGTGGGAGGCAGGGAAGGGGGTGCCCGACCATCCCTCTGAGAACCAGGCTTCCCGTCTGCCCTTCTGGCTTCTCCCCTCCTTTTATTTTTAATATTTAATATGGTTTTTTTTTTAATTTTTAATGTTTTTTATTTATTTCTGAGAGAGAGACAGCGTGAGCAGGGGAGGGTCAGAGAAAGAGGGAGACACAGAATCTGAAACAGACTCCAGGCTCTGAGCCAGCTGTCAGCACAGAGTCCGACATGGGGCTTGAACCCACGAAGTGTGAGATCATGACCTGAGCCAAAGTCGGACGCTTAACTGACTGAGCCACCCAGGCGCCTCAATGGTTTATTTATTTTTGAGAGAGAGAGAAAGACAAGAGGAGGAGCAGAGAGAGAGGGAGACAGATTGTGAAGCAGGCTCCAGGCTCTGAGCTGTCAGCACAGAGCCTGACGAGGGGCTTGACGTCACCAGCTGTGAGATCATGACCTGAGCTGAAGTCAGAGCCTTAACTGACCAAGCCACCCAGGCGCGCCCCGGCTCCCCTCCTTCTGTGATGCCCTCACTCCCGTCCCAGCCTAACACTTCCCTGTTGACAGGCCTCCCTGGGCATGACGACACAGGGCTGGGGCCCCTCACCTGAGACCAGCAGCTCCAGGGGGTCACTGGGCTGTGACAACATGTAGGGGGAGGTGCTCTGTGAGCCGTAGCACCTGTAGGTCCCCTCGTGGTCTGAGGTCACAAGACTAAAGCTGAAGTTGACCTGATAAGGTGCAGCTGCGTCCCGTAGACGAATGTGCTGGGGAGGAGCAGGTGACCCCTCCTTGGACAGGTAGAAGGTATCGAACCAGATTTCAGAGCGGCATTCCAGGGTCACGTTCTCTCCCCAGGACACTGGGGGCCCCGGCTGGGCCGAGAGGGATGGTTTCCTGAGCAGTCCTGTGGGAGTAAATGCATGACCTGTACAGATCCGCCCCTCCTCACACGCCCTGGACCCTGAGCTGGGGGACTGCTGTGCTCTCTCCTGGGGTCTGGGTGACCCCCTCTCATCCCCTCTTGTCTCTCGGATGGGTGTCCTTTGTCTCCCTGGCCCGCACTGTCCCCTTCTAAGCTCCAGCGCAGTCTCTGCTCCTGACCCTCTGCCTGGACCCCGTCACCCCCAGGGGTGACCACGGTCCCAGCACCCTGAGTAGACACATATGGGGAGTGGGCGCCTCACCCGTGACCAGGATGTCCAGGGGGGCACTGGGGGCCGACCACGTGGAGGAGAGGTTGTGTCCACCATAGCATCTGTACCGGCCCCCGTGGGAGCTGCTCACTGGGCCCAGGGGGAAGTCGGGGCTGGGCTGCCCATCTAGACGCACGGGAGGTGTGAGCCCCTCGTCCTTCGTCAGAGCGAATGCGTCAGATCTGGCCTCCGAGTGACACTGGAGGGTCAGGTTGTCTCCAGGCTGCACCAGCGAGCCCGGCTGGGCTGAGAGGGTGGGCTCCCTGTAGGCGCCTGCACGGGAGGGGACGGTGGTACCAGGGGGACGCACACCCCACATTGGCCCCAGAGTGTGAGGTGAGGCTCTCGTGGGTCCCCCCTCCACGGCTCCCATCTGTGGTCTGACTTCAGAAGACCAGTGATGGGGCGCCTGGGTGGCTTAGTCGGTTAAGTGTCCGACTTTCGCTTAGGTCATGATCTCGCGGTTCATGGGTTCGGGCCCCGTGTCGGGCTCTGTGCTGACTGCCAGCTCAGAGCCTGGAGCCTGTTTCAGTCTGTGACTCCCTCTCTCTCTGACCCTCCCCTGCTCACGCTCTCTCTCTCTCTCTCTCTAAAAAAAAAACAAAAAAACAAAAAACAAAAAAACAGAAGACCAGTGTCACTCAGCCCCCATCACCCCCAGGGCTCCACTGGGCACATGGCTTAGGTCAGTCATTTTGGGCCCAGGAAGTAGATGGGGCAGGGCGGGGCCCCCTCACCTGTGACCTGAAGGTGCAGGGGCTCACTGGGGAGTGACCACGTGTACGGGTAGGAAGCTGGAGAAACGTAGCACCTGTAGGTCCCCCCGTGGGAGGGGCTCACATTGCCCACAGGGAAGAGCGCCTGCCTCGTCTCACGAGGGAACTTCAATTCCAGGTGTCGGGGCGCGTCAGCTCCCCCCTCCTTCAGCAGACGGAAGGTCTGCCATGGGATCTGTGAGCTACAGGAGAGGGACACGTTCCCTCCTGAGGCCACCACGGGGCCTGGGATGGCCGAGAGGGAGGGTGCTGGGTATACTCCTGAGGGAGAAGGAGGGGCAGTGTTACAGGGGCCATCTCCCCTGTACCCCAGTGTGGACTGTGAGCGAGGGTCCCCCTCAGGCCACACTCTGTTCCCTTCCACCTGGAGGAGGGGCCCTGGGGCGGGGAGCAGCTCCCGCCTTACCTGTCACCACCAGGGGCAGGGGGTCACTCCGCTGTGACCAGCCATTCCAGTTGTGATACTGACACCAGTATCGCCCTGCATCATGCTGGCTCGCGAGTTCAAGGGAGAAACTGGCCTTTTTGCTGGAACCCCGTGAGATCTCCATGGACATGGGTTGTGAGACCCTCTCTCTATACAGAGAGAAGGCATCAGCCTGCCGAGGTGCCTGACACCAGATGGTCACAGGGCTCCACATGGTGACGTTGGGGCCGGGGTCAGCCCAGATGGAGGGTCTGGGCGGGGACCCTGGAAAGGAATCAGATGAGGAATTCGAGGGTGGCCTTCTCCCCTGTTTCCTACCTGTCACCTCCCAGGCTGGTCAGCATCAGCCCAGACCCTCTGTGATCCCAGCTGCCCAGGGGATTGTTGGGTGGAAACAGGGAGTCTGGGGAGCACTCACCTGCCTGTACCTGGCCCCACGCGTCCCGACACAGCCCTGGAAGAGAGTTCCCTGTGAGAGTGTTCCCCCCTCACTGTAGCTGCTTCAGGCCTGGTCAGGTCCACTGACCACTGGGGCCAGTCTGAGCTGAGCACTCTCCTCCCCCAGAAGTCCTGCCCCCAGTGTGTCCCCTAGTCCTGGGGTCTGAGACCAGGACCTGCGGAGGCAGGAGGGAGGCCGACCCCATCCCTCCTCTTGCCAGAAAGCTCACCGAGGCACAGAAGGGCAGTGAGGGTCGGGGTCCTGACGCTGCCTCCCATGGTCCCGGCGGTGCAGACAGCTTGCAGAGTCCTCAGAGCCTGTAGGACAGACACATGGCGGGGTGTGACAGCCCGGGCTCCGTGTTCCCCGTCACATGAGGGGCCTCCCAGGAAGGGGAAGAGCTCTGCAGGGCCCCGCTGTGCTCTCCCTGAAGGGCGGCGACAGCAGAGGCCCCGTGACCTTTCAGACCAGATGTGAGTCTCACCAGACCCCACACACCCTGCCCGCCCCCCACCAAGCCCAGTCCAGGGAGGGACTCTGCTCTGGGACACGGGGGAGGGAGGGAGGGCCGGGGCTGGGGGTCGGTCCAACTTCAGTTCTGGTTCTGCCTGTGGCCCTTACAGAGGCTGTGACATCTGGGTGAGACACTTCCCTTTCCTGAGTCCCGTAAATGCAAAGTTTCTTCCTTCCTTTCACCTTCCTGCCAGTCACTCAGTGTTTACTAAGTAGTTCCCACAACCAGTCATGACTCCAGGTCCTGGTGAGGGCGCCGGACTCCTTCCTTCCCTGGACTCATGGGGCTCTGGGTAGTGACAACAGAAGATACAAACATTTAGGTGGGAAACAATTCTGTTTCGGTCTTACAAGACTGTGCCAGGTTGGCACTAAAAAGAAAACGGGAGGGGCGCCTGGGGGGCTCAGTCATTTGGACGTCCGGCTTCGGCTCAGGTCATGATCTCACAGTTTGAGTTCAAGCCCCGCGTTGGGCTCTGTGCTGACAGCTCAGAGCCTGGAGCTGCTTCAGATTCCATGTCTCCCTCTCTCTCTGCCCCTCCCCGACTTACACTCTGTCTCTCTTTGTCTCTCTCTCTTTCTCTCTCTCTCTCTCTCTCTCAAGAATAAATAAACATTAAAAAAAAGCAAAAGGAGGGGCACCTGGGTGGCTTAGTCAATTAAGCATCCGACTTCGGCTCAGGTCATGATCTCGTGGTTTGTGGGTTAGAGCCCTGCGCCGGGCTCTGTGCTGACTGCCACTCAGAGCCTGGATCCTGTTTCAGTCTGTGACTCCTTCTGTCTCTGACCCTCCCCTGCTCACGCTGTCTCTCTCTCTTCTAGAAATAAATTAAAAACAAACAAACAAACAAACAAAAGCAAAAAAAAACACAGGGAACCATGTGATTTGATAACAGGTAGACATGGTCCTTCTGGGGGATGGAGGGACAGAAGGCAGGAACCAGGGGTCAGCGGAAATGGCATGGGGGCATTCTCGGTCAGAAAGATCTTGAACTGCTCTCAGAATCGCGAGCAATCAGGAGGAGGCCAGGGCCTTGTCACACAGGAGTTGGATAATTGGGCCAGCCTCAGAGAGTTCATCTTTAAAGCAGCGGGAAGGCTTTAGCCCCCAGACAGCATGAATGGATTTCTGTGTGGAAAAGACTGACATTGTAGGAAATAAAATGCAGGAGGGCTCTATTGATAATTAGCTGTATTGATAATCATTAGTGAGACCCCAGCACTCCATCTGCCCCTTAGATCTTGTGTTGATCAGTATTTTAAGTTGTTTATGTGGTTTTTCATTGAAGCCTCACAGGAATCTGACACAAAACACATTCACAGTTGAGTGTGACGAAGCAGGTGGCTTCCCAGTCTGGCAGGTTGGAGAGGAGTTGGCCAGGTTCAGACTGGCTGACAGGCCAGCCGGACAGAAGGCACGGAATTGTTACGTAGCCCGGTTTGTGTGCGCTCGGGAGGTGTTTGGTTGGCCGGGGCTGCTGTCTTTATCGCCGGCCCGATAGTCACAGCCTCGAAGATGAGATGGTGCAACATGGACCTTTGTGAAAGAGAGCGTGGGAGCGCTTTGAGCCTCACACAGGATGGGACCAGGCAGGGTGATTGGAAGGGTCCCGCGGAGATGGTGAGAGGAGCAGGAGGGAGGCTGGCGAGGCGATGCACACGGGCTCCCTGAGTGTTGCGATGGCTCAGCCGTTGTTAAGTGTCTCAAGGGGCGTGGTGCTGTGCATCCGGTGACTGGATGTGAGCGCAGGGGGGCGAAGGCTGTTCACCCCCTGTCTAGTGCCTGGAGGAGCCAGTGCGGCCGCCCCGGGGAAGATGACCCAGGGAGGGGGGGCATTGGGAGCCCATCGGAGACAGACGGTCATTTCTCAGAAGGCAGCCCTTCCTCCTACCCTGGTTTTGTGGATTTTCTTTACCCCCAACACTTCCCTTCCCTGACTTCCTTGTTCCTGTAAGTCACCACCATCTCCTCACCACCTTCCTTCAGAACCTCTGGGTCATTTCTGCCCCCTCAGGGCCCCGTCCCCTCCATGGGACAGCCTGTCCACCCCATACTGCGTGCCCCTCCTCCGGGCACTGAGCAGGGGCAGGCACTGGAGGCAATTCAGAGACTTAATTGAAGCTGAAACACTGTCAGTCGTCAGCACACACTTCCCCTTTCTGAGCCTTCTGTTCCTCATAGTGATGAGGTAGTGGCCTCTCTGCCAGGAGTGCTGTGGTTCCTGACACACAGAGCTCTGTGCTGCGTCTGGGGCAGTTCCGGGTGCGGCTTGTCAGCGTTGAGGTGACTGCCGTGCCAGAGTTCATATCACAGGGCCAGTTGAAGGCCACAGCCAACATCCACTCCAAACACCCTGAAATTCTGGATACAGGTCGTAAGGTACATGGCCACGGTGAAAACAAACCGGAGCCAGAAATGCAGCGTGGACCCCTAGACGTAAGCAGAGACCAGTGCTGATGGGTGTGACAGTACGTCCCAGGGACGGGCCCCAGGACCTGGTTTGCTGTGTCCGTGTGGAGACAGGTGGCACAGCCCCAGAGGAGATGCGGGCTCCCGGTGTGAGGCCAGGAGCTCTGGGCCTGCTGCCTGTCCGAGTGGGGGCTGCCGTATCCCCACTCAGTGACCTGAGGTCATGTCCAGACACAACAGTATGGACAGCTATCAGTGTATATCTACATGTAGCTTGGAGCTCAGTTTTGAGTGATCCGTGCACCGCTAGAACCCTAAGCAGAACACTGAGTTTGGGACACCTCCAGATCGTGAGTCTGAAGCAATTGCATGCTGGTCACTTGTTGAGGACTTCACAACACAGGAAAATGGGGGTGATAACTTCTGTGAAGGGGTGGGGTCAGTGGCAAAATGACCGAGCGTATGCAATCAACTGTTCCATGAAAAATAGAGTACAGACCCAGTCATTGAGAGTTTTCCCAACCAAGGCAAGGGAGAGAATTTGGAAATTGGAAAGAGACTTAAAAATAAGCATGCTTTAGGTCTTCAGCTAGAGGAAGATGAGACAGTCATGATTAAGAAGAGTCGTTCAGTGGAAAAAAAGAGATGCTCCCTAAGGAAATTTCATTGATCAAAACTCATTAATTGAATGAAGGGACCCAAAAGATCTCTTCCATAATAGAAGATAGCAGATCAGAAAATTGGGGAACTGGAAAACAAAACTCCGGAGGTATCCCAGAATGCAGCTGGACGTCATAAAAATAGAAATCAGAAGGATAAAATCTGAGACACGGAAAACAAAATAACCAGGTCCCAAGACACGTCTGTCCTTTGTTTTAGTGGAGGAGACGAGAGAATGATGAAGTGGAGGTAATCAGGTGTCATTGTTGAGGGGTTTGGGAAGTGAAACCGGAGAAATGGGCAGATGGGCCGTGAAAGCTGAACTGTACTGGGAGCTGCATCCTCGAAAGCAGGCCACAGTGTCGGTACCCGAGCCGGTTGGTAACCTGCTCAAACACACACCCACACACCCTCCCCAGAGGATTGTACCAGAACCCAGTGCCGTCTGATGTAAAATTCAAAGAAACAAGAAGGTCTGAGTAACACTCAAAGGAAAAAATAATCAACAGACACCAACCCTGACCTGACCAACTGTCAAAAGCCTTTTTTTTTTTTATAATCAGTCTTCGTGAAATAAGGGCAAACACTCTTGCAATAAATGGAAAAAATAGACTTCTCTCAGCATAGAAATTATAAGGGAGGGAAAGGATATTTTAGGAAAAAATTAAGTAACTGAAATAAACAATTCATTGGTCTAATGGCAGGATGAAGATGACAGAAACGGGTCCATGAACTTGAGGACAGAACAAGGGAAATGCAATCTGAACAGTAGGTGAAAAAAAAAGATTTAAAAAAAATGAATGCAGGGGTGCCCGAGTGGCTCAGTCAGTTGAGCCTGTAACTCTTGATTTCAGCTCAGTTCATGATCCTAGGATCATGGGATCAAGCCCTGAGTCAGGCTCCATGATGAGGGTGGAGCCTCCTTGGGATTCTCTCTCTCTCTTTCTGCCTCTCTCCCCCGTTTGCACTCTCTCTCTCTAAAATAAATTTTTTTTTAATTTGTAGGGGTGCCTGGGTGGTTCAGTAGGTTAAGTGTCTGATTCTTGATATTGACTCAGGTCCTGGTGTTGCTGTTGTGGGACGGAGTCAAGTCAGACTCCACTCTGAGCTTAGCGTGCTTGGGATTCTCTCTTCCTCTCTCTCTACCCCTCCCCCTCTCTTGCGTGTTCTTTCTCAAAATAAATAAACTCAGACTCCACTCTGAGCTTAGCGTGCTTGGGATTCTCTCTTCCTCTCTCTCTACCCCTCCCCCTCTCTTGCGTGTTCTTTCTCAAAATAAATAAACTTAAAAAATATTAAAAAGGATTTTTAATAAAAGATAAAAATTTAAAAATGAACATAGATTCAGGGATTTGTGAGTCAATTGTATGTAATCAATCTGCCAGCAAAAAGAGAATGATATTAATGAAGAAAAAAGTTTGAAGAAGTAAAGAGCTGTGCATTCCACAGATTTGTTGAAAGTCATACATTGACATGTACAATGTCTAAGATGCTCAGCAAATGTAAAATAGGATGAGCTTTAAGAACCATGGCCATACACATCATAATCATAATTCAGGGGTGCCTGGGTGGCTCAGTTGGTTAAGCGTCTGACTTCAGTGCAGGTCATGATCTCACGGTTTCTGGGTTCAAGCCCTGCGTCAGGCTCTGTGCTGACAGCTCAGAGCCTGGAGCCTGTTTCTGATTCTGTGTCTACCTCTCTCTCTGATCCTCCCCTGCTCACGCTGTCTCTTTCCGTCTCTCAGAAATAAATAAAACATTAAAATTTTTTTAAAATAATCATAATTCAACTAGTCAAAAACAAAAAAGGAAAAAAATAGAGAAAAATGCCACTTTACATAAAGAGGGAAATTTGAATGATTACATATTTCATGTCAGAAACCATCATGGTCAGAAGACTTTAAAGTTCTGAAACAGGGGCGCCTGGGTGGCTTAGTCGGTTAAGCGTCCGACTTTCGCTTAGGTCATGATCTCGCGGTTCATGGGTTCGAGCCCCGCGTCGGGCTCTGTGCTGACTGCCAGCTCAGAGCCTGGAGCCTGTTTCAGTCTGTGACTCCCTCTCTCTCTGACCCTCCCCTGCTCACGCTGTCTCTCTCACTCTCTCCTAGAAATAAAAAAAAAAAAAATACTCAACATTGTCAAGATATCAGGTCACTCTAAACTGATAAGCAAGCCAAATCAAAACCCCAAAGAGCTGGGGCACCTGGCTGATTCAGTTGGAAGAGCCTGTAACTCTTGATCTTGGGGTCATGTATTCCAGACCCATGTCTGGTACCGAGATTACTTAAATAAATAGATAATTATTTAAAAATCCCAACTAGCTGTTTTAGCAGCTGACACGCTGATACTAACATGTATGTGGAAATATAAAAGCAATAATAGGGCCGCCTGGGTGGCTCAGCCGGTTGAGTATCTGACTCTTGATTTAGGCTCAGGTCATGATCTCAGGGTCATGTGATCAAGCCCCTCATCGGGCTTTGTGCTGACAGTTTGGAGCCTGCTTGGGATTCTCTCTGGCTCCCTCTCTCTGCCCCTCCCCAACTCATGCACTCTTTCTCTCTCTCAAAATAAATAAATAAACTTTAAATAAAGCAATAATAGTACAACATTTCTGAAAAAGAATAAAATTGGACATCTTCTTACCCCAAGACTTCCTGTGAAAGGAACAAATGTAATGAATGGTGCGGTATTTGCATAGAGATAGGTGAAAAAAAGAAACAACAGAGATGCCAGAGGTAAACACATGTGATTCGTTGACTTTTAGCAAAGGGACAGAAGTACTTCCTTGAGGAAAAGATAATCACCTCAACAAGTGTTGCTGCAACAACCAGATATCTATTTGGAAAAAAAAAAGAAGAACCTTGACCTTTACCTCACATCATACACAATAATTCACATGAAATGGATCTAAGACCTAATAGCAAAAGTCAAAACCGTAAGGCATCTAAAAGAAAATATTTTTAAAAATCTTTACAATCTCTTAGCGAGGAACAAAAAGCACAAACAATAACCAAAAAAGATTTTTGGACTTCATAAAATTAAAAACATATGCTCTTCAAAAGACAGAATTGGTAATGGAAAAAACAAGCCAAGACTAAGAAAAGTCTGTGTGTCTGTGTGTGTGTCTGATAGAGGATTATATATAGAACAAATAAGGACTTGTACAAATAATAGCAAAACCCTCCCATGTGAGCGAAACAATTTGAACAGTTCTCAAAGAAGATATATAAATAACAATGAACACAAAAAAAATGCTCAACATCTCTAATTATTAGAGGAATGAAATTTTAAAAGCTATCAATAAAATGGATGAGTTTTTCAGAACATACTGCACAAAAGAGGCAGATATGACAGAGCACATAGTCTATGATTTCACTCCTGTGAAGTTCTGCAATGAGCAGAACTAACCTGCAGAGAAGGAAGGCTGGTCGCTGTTTACTTCCATCAGGTTGACTGGAAAGCTCAGCATGGAATTTTTAGGAGTGATGGCAATGTTTTACGTATTGATTGTGGTGGTGGTTTTTAAATGAGTTCTACATTTGCCAAAACTGATCACACTGCACACCTAAAGGGGTACATCTTACAACTCAGGGCACACACACACACATACTAGTTAGACCCCATCGGTGTCCATTCCACCAGGGATGAAATCATCTTGCAAACACTTGTCTGATCTGCTTCCATAGGAATGATACATTACCAAGGACCCAGTGTTGGTCTCCGCAACTCAAGCGACGGACATTAAGCAGTATCTGTAATTCAATCACTCTTGATGAAAGACAGACCATAATACGAGACTTCCAAGTGCCCTAGTCTCTGCCACCATGGCTACCTTGTCCAGAGCCCACTGCATGAACACTGGGGCAAGGAAAAACAGAGGCTGGCCAATGAGCCATGCTGTCCCCTTAGCCATTAAGGACCATATGTCACAGGGGGCTCTCTTGGGGACATTTATTTTTTTACTTTTTTAAAATATAGTTTATTGTCAGGTTGGTTTCCATATAACACCCAGTGCTCATCCCAACAAGTGCCCTCCTCCATGCCCATCACTCATTTTCCTCTCTCCCACCCCCCATCAACCCTCAGTTCGTTCTCAGTATTTAAGAGTCTCTTGTGGTTTACCTCCCTCCTTCTCCTTAAAGATGTTTTTCTCCTTCCCCTCCTCCATGGTCTTCTGTTAAGTTTCTCCTGATCCACGTATGAGTGAAAACATATGGTATCTATCTTTCTCTGCCTGACTTATTTCACTTAGCATAATATCCTCGAGTTCCATCCATGTTGCTACAAATGGCCGGATTTCATTCTTTTTCATACCCATGTGGTATTCCATTATATATAGAAACCACATCTTCTTGATCCATTTGTCATCTGATGGACATTTAGGCTCTTTGCATGATTTGGCTGTTGTTGAAAGCGCTGCTATAAACATTGGGGTACATGTGCCCCTATGCATCAGCACTCCTGTGTCCCTTGGGTAAATTCCTAGCAGTGCTATTGCTGGGTCATAGGGTAGTTCTGTGGTTAATTTTTTGAGGAACCTCCACACTGTTCCCAGAGCAGCTGCACCAGTTTGCATTTCCACCAACAGTGTAAGGGGTTCCCGTTTCTCCACATCCTTGCCAGCATCTACAGTCTCCTGATTTGTTCATTTTAGCCACTCTGCTCGGCTTGAAGTGGTATCTCAGCGTGGTTTTGATTTGTATTTCCCTGATGAGGAGGGACGCTGAGCATCGTTTCATGTGTCTGTTGGCCATCTGGATGTCCTCTTTGGAGAAGTGTCTGTTCCTGTCTTCTGCCCATTTCTTCACTGGATTATTTGTTTTTCACGTGTGGAGTTTGGTGAGTTCCTTATAGATTTTGGATACTAGTCTTGGGGACATTTATATCTGATTCAAAGATCCAAGTGCTTTGTGCCCACTTCTATACATCTGTGCATACACATGCCTCCTTCCTGGATATCCTGTCTCCTCCCCATCTGATTCTGCTCCTTCCAGTCCCCTAACTGTGGAGGTGAGGCATCTGCTAGTATCCAGGAGTCTGTGTACATCTCCACACCTAACCAGATCTCTTTCCACAAAAAGTGTATTATCCAATTTCATCCTGTCCTGTTTATTATTCACACACCTGCTCACTGAAGGCATTTTCCCTCACTGGCATTTTTCAGAGTCCCACCAGTGTGCTGTAGAGCAACACTACTCCAAAACATCACGCCTCACCCAGACACGACCCAGGCCATGCAGCTGTTGATGACCACTGAAGAGAGGCATCACTGTGACAGGGTAAGTATGTAGATGTGTCCTCTGGACCTGTTCATGGCCACAGGCCTACCACTCACCCAGCAGTGGATTGCAAACTTATGACTGGGTGGAAATGGCCACAGCCAGCTCATCGTGGACACTTCAGTTGTGTACACACATGTGTCTCTGGACAATCAATTCAGTTTCTCTTGGGACCAGTGGCACATCAGAGGCAGCTTTTGAAGTGATGCCTAGCTCTCTTGCGTGGGTGATATGATGACATGGGCCAAAAGCCCATTGGGGAATGGCAGAGGGGTCACACACACTCCTACTCCTAGCAGCAAGATCGGGCGGGTCATGGCCACGGCCATAGGGTCCTGGTGGATATAAAAAAGTTGTGCTGTGATAGACTATAGTCTATTAGGTGTGCTGTAGCATTGTGTCTAAAAAAAAAAAACAATCTACATACCTTAACTTTTTTTTTTTTTTTTTATTTATTTCTAGAGAGAGAGAGAGAGAGACAGCATGAGCAGGGAGGGTCAGAGAGAGGGAGTCACAGACTGAAACAGGCTCCAGGCTCCGAGCTGGCAGTCAGCACAGAGCCGGACGCGGGGCTCGAACCCACAAACCGCGAGATCATGACCTAAGCGAAAGTCGGACGCTTTACCGACTAAGCCACCCAGGCGCCCCTCTACATACCTTAACTTAAAAATACTTTATTGCTGAGGTACCTGGGTGCCTCAGTTGGCTAAATGTCTGACTTTGGCTCAGGTCATGATCTCACAGTCCATGAGTCTGAGCCCCACATCGAGCTCTATGCTGACAGTGCAGTCTGGAGCCTGCTTTGGATTCTGTGTCTCCCTCTCTCTCAACCCCTTCCCAACTCGTGCTCTGTCTCTGTCTCTGAAAAATAAACAAACATTAAAAAAAATAAAAACACTTTGTTGATAACAAATGTTAACCATCATCTGAACTTTACATGTGTCATAACCCTTCTGCTGATGAAGGGCCTTGCCTCCATGTTGGTGGCTGCTGACTGGTTAGGGTATTGGTTGCTGGAGGTGGAGTGACTTGGCAACCCCTTCAAGATGTCAGCAGGGAGGTTTTCCACATCAGTTGACTTTTCCTGTTGCAGTTTCTCTACAGCAGGCGATGCTGTTTCATACCATTTTACCCACAGTAGACTTCTTTCAAAATTGGAGTCAATTCTTTCAAATCCCACTGCCTTACTAAGTTCATGGGATAGTCTCCATCCTTTGTTGTCATTTCCCTGGTATTCACAGCATCTTCCCCAGGAGTCGGTTCCATCTGAGGAAACCACTTTCTTTGCTCTTCCTTCAGAGGCGAGTCCTCATCCATTAAAGTTTTATCGTGAGAGCGCAGCAACTTATTCCCATCTTCAGGCTCCAGTTTTTAAATTTTTTTTAACGTTTTATTCATTTCCGAGAGAGAGAGAGAGAGAGAGGGAGAGAGAGAGAGCAGGGGAGGGCCAGACACAAGGGGAGATACAGAATCTTAAACAGGCTCTGAGCTAGCTGTCAGCACAGAGCGTGACGCGGGGCTCAAACCCACGAACCGCGAGATCGTGATCTGAGCTGAAGTCATAGACTTAGCCGACTGAGCCCCCCAGGCGCCCCGCAGGCTCCACTTCTGAGGTTCTCTTGGTGTTTCCACCACATCTGCAGTTACGTCCTCCACCAAAGTCTGGAACCCCTCACCGTCATCCATGAGGGTCATAATCAGCTTCTTCCAAACTCCTGTTAATGTGGATATGTTGACCTCTTCCCATGAATCCTGAACGTCCCCAGTGGCATCTAGGATGCTGAATCTTTTCCAGAAGCTTTCAATTGACTTTGCCCCGATCCATCAGAGGAATCTGTCTGCGGCAGCTACACGCTTAAGAAACGTATCCCTGTACTGCTAAGACTTGGAAGTTGAAATTACTCCTTGATCCGCGGGCTGCAGGATGCGTGCTGTGTGTGCGAACAGGAAAACAACGTGCCTCTCGTGGTGCGTGCCCCTCGGAGCTCTAGGGCGGCCAGGTGCGTCGTCAGTGAGCAGTCCCGTTTCGAAAGGATCTTTTCTCCTGAGCAGCAGGTCTCCGCGGTGCGCCTAGAACATTCAGTAACCCCGCTGTCAGCAGGCGCGCTGCCCTCCAGGCTCCGCCGCTCCGCTTCTGGAGCACAGGCAGGGGTTGGGCGACAGTCCTCAGGGCCCTGGGGCTTCCAGAGCGGTCACTGAGCACTGACTTGCACCTGAGGTCACAGCTGCCTTCGCCCCTAGCAGGGCCCGGCCTGCGCTTGGAAGCCCCGAAGCCAGGCGTCGGCCCCCGTCTCGGGCGATGAGAGCCCTACGTGCATCTGCTTCCTGCAGGAGGCGTTGCGCCGACCCCGGGAGCCTGTTGTTCGGTGTCGCCACCTCCACGCGGGGCCCCAGCGAGGCCTGGAGCACCTGCTGCGGCGTCTCCATCAGCACCTGCTGCTTCGCCTTGCACTTGGTGTTGTGGAGACGGCTTTCCTTCAGCCTCCTGAGCCACCCCTGGCGGCTTCAGCCCGGTCTTCTGCAGCCCCCACGCCTCTCTCAGCCTTCACAGGACTGAAGGGAGTCAGGGCCTTGCCCTGCAGCGGCGCGTCCAACACCCTTCACGAACTCCTCCTTCGCATTGGCACCCTCCTGTCTGGCACCGCGGGCCCAGCTTCTGGCCTGCTCGGCCTTCGACACGCCTTCCTCATGGAGCTTACTCACTTCTCACTTATTCTGACTTACAGGGAGAGACGCGTGACTCTGCCTCTCGCCAGGACACTCGGAGCCACTGCAGGGTGTCGACGGGCCTGATGTCACTACTGTTGTGTCTCCGGGAACAGGGAGGCCCAAGGAGAGGGAGAGAGATGGGGACGGCCGGTCGGTGGAGCGGTCGGAACACACACACACACACACAACATTTATTAAGTTTGCCGTCTTATGAGGGTGTGGTTCGTGGCGCCCCAAAACAACGACAATGGGGACATCAAAGATCGCTGCTCACAGGTCACCAACACAAATATAATAATCATGATAAAGCTTGAAGCATTGGGATAATTACCAAAACGTGACCCAGAGACACGAAGTGAGCAAATGCTGTTGTGAAAAACGGCACCAGTATATTTGTGTGATGCAAGTTTGCCCAAACCTTCAGTCTGTAAAAACCCCAGAGCGCCATGAAGTGAGGAGTGCCAGTCTTTCCTCCAGCCCCTTCCCGTCTGGAGAAATGCCATTGACCAGCAGTTCAGTGGTCACCGTTAGAAGTGTGCGTGTGTTGACGTACTGAGTCCCCAGCATTGCCTCAGGAGCCTTGCCAGGGAAGCTACCCTCCCTCATGACGGAGCCACTAATGTGGTCATCAGTCCTGTCGTGCAGGGGCAGATCTGAGGCACCAAGCCTGCCCAAGCTTGCACGACGCGGAAAGCAACGGAGACCAGGCAAAGGAGAAGAAACAGCGCCCACTGTGGCGGAAACGCAAAGGCAAGCGGAGTGCGACATCAGGAAGTGGAGATCAAGGAAGGCGGGTGCGGCTCCCCGGAGCCTGTGGGTCCAGGGGAGCTGAGGCAGGCTCGCCGCCAGCCACTGTCCTATGTTAGTGGTTAGGGGAGCATATCTGTCGGTCCTAAGTTAGAGCCAGGGACACAGATGAGAGGAGCTGGCGGTCACTCCTCGGGCCCTGGCCATTTTGGAGCGATTGTTACAGGGGTGTCATTTGGCTTCCTGTGGGGCTACCAGAGGTGGCAGGCCGACCCGGGAGGTGGCCCCAGGCTGTGGGTCAGAATTCTGCCTCGTGTGTGGCCTGGCAGTCGTCCGTTTGTAGCACAGTCTCTCAAAGGAGGTCAGGCCAACGCTGGAGCTGAGACGGTCTGGCCCCAGAGCCGCCTTCTTCAGCGCCGCTTTGCCCTGTGCCCCCAGTGGGCAGCACCCCCTCCTCGGAGAGGCGGCTCTGGTCCAGACAGACCCCAGGATCAAAGTCCTGCAACCCCTTGCTCACTGAAATCCCCTGGACAAGCTTCTCAACCCTTCCCTGCCTCAGCTTCCTGCCCTGTGAAATGGGGGTGTTGGCGGGGCTGACCTCATGGGGTCCTGGGGAGGACTGATGAGGCCACACGGAGTGCGGGGGGCCGTGTCCGCGCGCGGAGAGCTCTGTCAGCATCATCACTTACCCTCACCACGTATCGCTGTCTTTCAACCCTTGTTCATTTTTCCTTTCTTGTTTACAGATTAGCTCCCAGATGAAAAAGTTACAGGGGAGCAGGGGGTCTCATCTTTCCTAGTGATCAGTGTCTTAGAAGAGGCTCAGCTATAGTTAATAGTCACTAAATTGTTAAATGTATGAATAACAGGGGCGCCTGGGTGGCTCAGTCGGTTGAGCGTCTGACTCTTGATTTTGGCTCAGGTCATGACCTTGTGGCTTCTTGGATCGAGTCCCACATTGGGCTTCCCACTGGCAGCGAGGAGCCAGCTCGGGATTTGGGACTGTCTCTCTCTTCCTCTCTCTCTCTGCCCCTCCTCTGCTTGCACGCACGCTCACTCTCTCTCAAAATAAATAAAAATAAAAAATTTTCAACTTAAAGAAAGTTAAATATATGGATAACTCTATGTGTGCATCATCTACAGATTGACGTTTCTCACAAACCCCTCCTCCAGTTCATTAATTGGCTAGAGCGGCTCACAGAACTCAGAGGAACACATTCCTTACCCTATTACTGGTTTATTACAGAAGAATGTAGCTCAGGAACAGCAGAGGGGACAGAGGCCCAGGGTCAGGTGTGGGGACAGGACTTGGGGCTCCATGTACCCTCTGGGCGCACTGCTCTGCCCGCACCTCCATGTGTTCACCCACCCACAAGCTCTCAAACCCCATTTTTCAGCATGTTTATGGTGGCTTCATTCCATGGACACGAGTAATTAAATCACTGGCAGTTTGTGAGTGACCCAGCCTTCAGCCGCCCTCTCTTACCTGGGGGCCACTTCATTAACATAATCCCAGGTGTGACTGAAGGGGCTTTGTTAGAAATATCAAGACACCTTTGCTGCTCTTGAGAAACTTTGAGGGTTTTAGGAGGTCTGTGCCAGGAATGGGGCTGAAGACCAAATGTCTATTTCTCATTATAAATCACACTAGTGATCAATATGAGGCCAATGAATCAAGAAGGAAGGGGCATACGGGAGGGGTGTTCAATTTCCAGGTCAGGTTACCATGGAAGGCCTGAGAAGATGACATGGAAGGAAAGGCCAGCGGGCAGTGGGGGACAAGACCATGTGGCCGTCAGAGGAAGGGCATTCCCAGTGGAGTCACGGGAGCCCGTGTGGTGGGAGCAGAGTAAGCAGAGGGGGGCACGGATGGGGGCGGGGAACATGCAGCGTAGGGCCTTTGCTTTGACTTTGAGATGAAACCGTTAAGAGAGTTCTAAAGAGGAGGGACACGGTCTGACCCACCTTTTGACCCAGTTACGCCAGCCATTCTGTTAAAAACCGACAAGAGAAGGGCAAGGGTGTGGAGTCCGTGAGTCAGGAAGCCACTACAGTCCCCCACGTGTGTAACATCGTTGCTTTAGCCGACGTGTGGCTGTGGAGGTGGAGTGAAGTGGTCAGATACGGTCTACAGCATTTGAAAGGCAGCACCTATACGGGTTTTTCTTAGACCCGTTTTAGGTATGAAGCAAAGGTACAGAGGGAGGTAAAGAGATTCCCGTGTGCCCCCTGCCCCCACTCATGTGCAGCCTGCCTCTCCCCTCCTCAACACCCCTCCCCGCCGAGGGTACATGTGTTACCACCAAGGAGCCCACGCGACATGTCTTTAGCACTGAGGCTAGTTTACATCAGGGATCACTCGTGGTGCTGTGCCTTCTGTGGGTTTGGACAGATACGTGATGACACGTATCCAACATTTTGGTCTCACAGACTAATTTCGCTGGCCTAAGACTTCTCTTTGCTCCTCCTCCCCAGCCCATCAGCCACTCAGCTTTTCACTGTCTCGGGTTCTGCCTTTTCCAGAACGTCATACAGTCGGACCCGCACCGCACACAGCCCTTTCAGACTGGCTTCTCTCACTGAGGAGTGTGCCTTTAAGGGTCCTCCATGGGGCGCCTGGGCGGCTCGTCAGTTAAGTGTCCTCCTGATTCCGGCTCAGGTTGTGATCTCACGGGTTTGTGAGTTCCTGCGAGTGCAGAGCCTGCTTGGGATTCTCTTTCCTTCTCTCTCTGCCTCTCCCCTGCTCGCGCTCTCTCTCCCTTTATCAAAATAAGTAAACTTAAAAAAAAAAAAAAAGGATCCTCCATGTATTTTGGTGGCTTGACATTTTGGCTCTTTAGCACTGAATAGCATCCCACTGTCTTTGGGGACCAGGGTATATTTGTTCATTCATCTACAAAGCACCTTGGTTGCGCCCAGGTTTTGGCGTTACGAACAGCGCTGTACTGAAAACACGCGCGTGCAGGCTGTGGGGGCGTAAAGATCCCGCCGGGGACAGCGGGGTCGCTGAGAGTGCGCTCAGGTTTTGTGAGAAGCCTCCACTCCTTCCTCCCAAGCGGCTCCCACCGGCTGCCCTGCCGAAGGCCGCCAAACCCGAGGTCCTGGCGCTCCACGCGTCCCGGGCATTTGGTGGCATCAGTGCGGACTTTGCCCTTCGCGCAGACACGTAGCGGTGTCCCGGTGTCGCTTGCATTTGCTTGGCTCTGAAGACACAGGGCCGGGGCACCTTCTCTGCCCGCCGGCTGGGGGACTCCTTCAGCGAGGCGTCGGTTAGGGCCTCTGGCCTGTTTCGCTCAGGTTGTTCTCATTGTTGCCTTGTAAGACTTACAAACAAAATATTTTGGACGACAGTCCTTTACCAGCTGTGCCTTTGGCAGGATTTTCTCGCAGTTGTTAACTGTAATGAAGCCAGGCTTACCGATTTGTTCACCGGTGCACCCCACGCCCTTGCTGTTGTCTGGAGCATCGCTGCCACGCCCACGGCCGTCCACGTTTTCTCCTGACCTCGCTCGAGTTGTCTAGCTCAGCATTTTATACTGACGTCTACGATCCATTTTGAGTTAATGTTTATAAAGAGTATGAGGTCCATATCTGGATTTTTTTTTTTTTGAATGCGGATGTCCTTACAGTTTTGATTAAGCAAGTTCTAGGCCCAGCGTGGAGCTCAAACTCACGACCCTGAGATCAAGAGTCTACTGAATGGGCCAGCCAGGCATCCACACGTCTTTTGGTGAGGAATTCCTGAGAGAAGACATCGGTACTGAGTATTGAGTCAACTAAGTACTTTGTTGTAGAGAAGAGAGAGCCTGGAAAAGATTTTTACAAGTCAGTTACCAAAGAGGCACAAAGAACAGAGTGTTAACCAGGCCAGGGTCAGTGTCCTGTTTTAAATTAATCTAAGCTTACCGGGAATTGTGCTTCTAGCAAATGTGTTTACCGTGCAGGGTAGGAGAGAAGGAAGACACTGGGGACACAGAAACTTAAAAACTAAAGATACAGACTTTCAGCCCCAGAATCATTACTGTGTGATTATACTTCAGTAACGAAATCTATGTGACTAAACTATACATTTTAAAAAATACCTATAAATATTGGAAGTTGGTACCAGTAACGTTCAAGTACTTTTTAAAAAATGTTTATCATTATTTTCTAATGTTTATTTATATTAGGGAAAGAGAGACAGAGAGAGTGAGCACAAGTGGCGGGAGGGGGGGAGGGGGAAAAGAGACAGAATCTGAAACAGGTTCCAGGCTCTGAGCTATCAGCACAGAGACTGAAGCGGCACTCAACCTCACCAGCCATATCATGACCTGAGCCAAAGTCAGACACTTAACCAATTGAGCCACCCAGGTGCTCCTAATATTTATTTATTTTTGAGACAGAGAGAGACAGAGACAGAGTGCAAGCAGGGGAGAGACAATGAGAGAGGGAGCCACAGATTCTGAAGCAGGCTCTTGCGGGACTTGAACTCATGGACTGCTGGAACTGTGAGATCATGACCTGAGGCGAAGTTGGACGCTTCACTGACTGAGCCACCCAGGCGCCCCTGAAGTACATTTCTGAAGCAGGAAGGTCGCTATATGAATCATCTCACAAATGTTTTATTCATGTGTCAGCTTTTGTAAAAAATGGTGGAACACAGCACATGCACAAAAAAAGAATTATGGGACACCTGGGTGGCGTAGTCAGTCAGGCATCCATGACTCTTGAGTTTGGGTCAGGTCATGGTCCCAGGGTTGTGGGGTAAAGCCCCACATCAGGCCCTGCCCCAAGTGTGGAGCCTGTTTAGGATTCTGTGTCTGTCTCTGCCCCTCCTCCTGCCACAATAGCACATACACACGTGCTCTCTCTAAAATTAGGAAGAAACAGGGGGCACCTGGGTGGCTCAGTCAGTTAAGCATCCAGCTTCAGCACAGGTCATGATCTCATGGCTTGTGGGTTCGAGCCCCACGTTGGGTTCTGTGCTCACAGCTCAGAGCCTGGAACCTGCTTCACATTCTGTCTCTCTCTCTCTGACCCGCCCCTGCTCATGATCTGTCTCTCTCTCTTAAAAGATTTTTTTAAAAACTAAATAAAAAATAAAAGTATAGGCGTATGGTATAAATAACTCTACACACCCAAAGAAACACCACCTGGGCCAAGAAAAAGACCACCAGCATTCCACAAGCCCCAAGTGCCTTTCTGGACATTCCCCGCCCTCCCCTGACTCCAGCCCTGAAACTGCAAACTCACGTCCTTCTTTTCTTCATGTGTTATTTTATTTATGCCTTTGTACGCGTCTGAAATGTTCTGTGAAAATCTTTTCAATAGGAAGCTCAGTGTGGTGGGCAGAGTCCAACTTTGCAATCAGGAAGACCAGGTTTCAGGTGTCAGTCCACGGGGCGCCTCCTAGAGGAGTGACTCCTTCAGGCCTTTCCCTCATCGGCTTAAACAGATGCAAAGGCCCACGCTTCCCACGGCTGCCATTGGGATGAACTCACAGACTCCATGTTTATTCAACAAGTTTACTGAGACTTCTTGGGGCCTGCACCCCGTAGAAAACAGATGAAACAAACCCAGTCTTCACCCTCAAGGAGCTCACAGTTTGGAAACAGGTAACTACAAAAACATCACAGCCAATAAGTACTTTGAAACAGGGAGGGAAGTAAGAAGGATGTAGTGTTTATAAATCCGGACTCAAAATCTAACCGCAGAGAGAGGTAGGAGGGTGTTGAGGCCTCCCGCGCAGAGACGAGCATGGGGCCACATAGAAATGCTCCTTCCACAGATGCGGCGCGTCCCCCTGGGCCTCCGGGGTTCACTGCAGGCTGGCCCACTGCAGGGAGGTGTAGACCACCTTCCCGTCAGGCTGAGGGGAGCACAGGAGCAGCGTCTTCCTGACGCTGGTTCCCAGGCGGCCGGCGGAAACCAGGTCCTGGAGGGGAATGGGGTCCCCGGGAGCCCAGCACTGAGCGATGTAGTGGGCGTGGAAACGAAGCGGGTCACCTGGGTGAGAGACAGAAACAAGTGGCGATTTCCAGGGCAGACGGCTGGGAGACACTGTCCATAGGTAGGACACGGGAATCGTTTTAGTGTTCACTATGAATATCTAAAAATAGCTATTGTGGGACTCAGCAATTCCACTCCTGAAGTTTTTTCTTACAAGACTAGCAGCCCCAAAATGCAGAATACAGCCGTTCACCCCGTTATCACTTACAACCGCTAAGAAACAGAAACAACCAAACCACGGACTTGTTAAATTTAGGGTCTCTTTGTAAGACTGGATATCATACAGCCAGTCAAATGCAAACAGTGTACCTACTTGGAAAAGCCAACGATACACCTCATGGGGCAGGGCAGGAGGCGGCCGCACACGAAGAGCATGCTCGGACTTAAACAAACAAACAGAACAAGTACCCGAATATGTCACTGTCGTGACGTAAGAGCCAGGACCACAGTCCGTGCAAGCCCTGAGGAACACACGGGACGGCATGTAAATGTCCAGGGAGAAGTGACACTAACAGTGAAAGACGTGAGAAAAGAATTTACAGTAGGACGGAGTAAAGAACAGGTGGGATAAAGGAGTTAACAAAAGTTTTCAGCAAAGGGCCACACGGTAAGTGCTGTCTTGCGGCCGTGTTACAAGGACACACCTCTGTCGGGAGCAAACAGAAGCCACACACCACAGGTAAATACATGCACGGGGCTGCGTGCCAGTCACTTCCTCCTTAAAACCCGGGGGGGCCGCATGTGGCCCGGGCTGCAGTGTGCCCTGGACGAGATCCATGTGGTCGGGTGGGAAGGGACCGGGGGGCACGACACGGGATTCAGCGGTGGCACGGTGAGGCTACAAGAGCAGCGCCACGAGACACCAGCCGAGAGGGAGCGTCCCGGCTGCCGGAAGACAAGGCCCAGGCTGGCAGCTGGGTCCCCGGCAAGAACCCGGCCGGGAGCCAGGCCCCCTCCGTGGCGTGACACCAGCTGAGAAGGAAGCATCAGAAGACTTGAGAAGTTACCCCACAACTGTTCTCAGAGGCTTATATCTTTTCGGTTCTGGAAGATTTACCGTTAGAAATATTTAAGGGTTCAGGCCTTGACCATTCATCTTCAGGGCACAAGGATTCCACGTTTATTTCATATACTGAGTATGTATTGTTTTAGAAATATTGACCCATTTGTAGCTAACAAGTCAGTCTTGTGATTCGGTTTCAAATGTGTGATTGAGCTGTTGGTGGACTGAGCTATTTTAACCTGAAATTTTGTGAGTCTAATAAAGTATTAAAACACATACAGTCAGAAAACACCCCATTTATACTTTACTAGATTGGAGTCAGCGGCAAGTTCCAGAACCAGAAAACCGCAGAAGTTAAAAAGGAAAAAATATTAAAATTTAAAATGCAGGTTATCACATCAAAAATTACTTAACTCCTTTTGCAAGTGGGATCAAACTTGAACTAAAATCCCCTTAAAATCTGCTAGGTTGAAAAGATTTATAAATTGCACTGAAAGCTTAAGAAAGAACTAGATATTAGCATTCATATGTTTAGTGAATTGTATATTCATTTTCAAAACCAAAACCATCTCTTACATACAGAAATCTTTCTCTCTCACACACACACGCACACACAGCAGCAAGGTAATGAAAGTGTGGTTATCTGCAGAGCACAAGGCACAGGGCAGGCTCACTGTTCTCCGCTCCTAAGCTGGTGGCGCAGGTAGGTGTTCGATCTGAGAAGACATGCAGGCCGTCCCCTCCCCTGAGGACACCTCAGCCGGTCTCCAGCGAACAGCTAAGACCTGACTACTCATCAGGTGCTTCTATCTTTCTGCATTCTCAGGAGGAACAAAGAGGGTGAATTTCCTGCAGACTTATTTTTTTTTAACCTTTTAGTTGCACAATAAAGCTGCTCTTACTACAAATTCAAAAATTAGCTGCTACGGCAAAAGGCCGTACATGTGATGCAAACCTCCCAGAGGAACCTGCTGCGCTTGGGCGAAAGTCCATGTTTTCATGCCTTTTTCCACTTGCTCGATAGGATTCCCTTTGTCTGCTCATACTCCATTTTATCTTAAGTTCTTTCCACATTCTTTCACTGGGGCCTGATTTTACTTTATTGTTTATTTATTTATTTATTTATTTATTTTTGAGAGAGAGACAGAGCACAAGGAGGGGAGGGGCAGAAAGAGAGGGAGACACAGAATCTGAAGCAGCTCCAGGCTCTGGGCGATCAGCACAGAGCCCGACGTGGGACTTGAACTCATGAATCACGAGATCATGACCTGAGCCGAAGTCAGATGCTTAACCAATTGAGCCACCCCGGCGGCCCTGGAGCCATAATTTTTAAGGCTACTTAAATAACATGCATACAACTGTGCGATAATATAAAATATAGAATATTTTACCATACGTGTTTTTGAGAAGTGGTTTTCTCCCCTTTTAATCATCTTTTCATAAGTGTACACGGACCTACATTCCTCTCTGACAATTAGCACCAGTGTTTAACTGCCAGCCTATTCATAATCATTCTGGGGGGCACCTGGGTGGCTCAGTTGGTCAAGCATCCGACTTCGGCTCAGGTCATGATCTTGAGGTTTGTGGGTTCCAGCCCCGCATCAGGCTCTGCGCTGACAGTGAGGAGCCTGGAAGTGCTTCGGATTCTGTGTCTCCCCCTCTCTCTGCCCCTCCTCTGCTGGCACTCTCTGTCTCTCAAAAATGAATAAAAATTTTTTAAAAATAATTCTGCTTTTCTAATACTTCCTTACATAATATACATATATTTCCTAATATATATTGTAATATCCTAATATAAAGGATCCTGCGATGATGATTTCTTGTACGTTTTGTGCGCATATCTAAGTGTCTCTAAGTGAAACCTGGGGGTCAGAGACAGTGCTTTGAAATTGCCCTTCAAACGAGCTTGGGTCCAAGTGTCTCTTGTCCTTCCACAGGTTTCAGACGCTGAGAAAAGACAAAAAGGAAACATGCAGACTGCGGAGGTCCCCACCCAAACTCACCAGGATAGACGAGGAAGTCACCCCCAAACTTGCCAGCCGCACTGAGGAAGAAGCCTCGCTCCCACAGATCTCTGTAGATGCTGTAGCGAAGCTCATGGGCAGGACGGCCAGCATGGGGCCAGTCTTTGGACTGGACGCGCCAATCCAGGGGTCTGGCCTTGATGGGTCGCGGCCTAGCAGTGGCCAGCTGCACCAGCAGGGCGGATCTGGGCAAGGGGGCCGCCCCATTCGAAGGCCCTGGCTGGGGAGAAGAGGAACCTGGGGAGATGAATCCAAGAGAGTTGGGTGAATTCAGGGACAAGGTCTTCCCATCCCCCAGGGAGTCCCAGGCCCTAGATTCCCAGCCAGGATTCCCAAAAGACCTCCCCCTGCCTTCCCCTGGTGCCAGGACACAAGCCCCACCCTCACCTGCTTCCTCGGGCTCTCCAGAAGCCTGGCTCCCGCCCGCCTCATTCTCCGCCGCAGCCTGGCTCCCGCCGGCCTCCCGGCTCCCGCCGCTGCCCGATTCCTGGTCCAGCTTCTGCTTCTTCGCAGCCTGGCCCTCCGCGATCTTCTCTAGGAGCTCCTGACGCCGAGTCTCACGGGCCTCGGCTGCCAGGGCGCTTTGCTCCTGCAAGTCTTGCTCTTGCTGGCGTTTGAAGGATTCCAGAGCCTGACAAGTCAATCAGCGAGGACCCCGGGATCCAAGTACACCCTGCCTTTGGAAGCCAGCCATCCTGCCCCCTGGCCCCTCCCACCCTCAAACCCGAACTCCGGGACCCAGTCTCCTGAACCCACGTTCTTCCAGAATACAGGACGCCCTGACCCCTCCCACCTTAGGGACCCGACCCGCGGAGTCCAGGTGTCCTGCCTGTACTTCCGCTGGCCCCGGGCGGTCGCGCCCCAGGCCCGCCCCTTACCATACTGTGCTGGCGCGGATCCGGGCGCGGGGCGCTGACCAGGGTCACAGCGCCGATCTCGGCCAGGAGTCGCGCCTCCTCCGGCATCAGCAGCAGCGGGAGGCCCAGGCGCGAGTTCTGGCGGGGCCCGCGGGGCAGGGCGCCCACCGTGCGGCCCCCCACTCCCAGACGCTCCCGCAGTGCCTGCACCGCTTCGGCCCCCCATACCAGGGAGCGGCCGTTCGCCACCTCCACCACCAGCATCCTCCTGCGAGAGCCAGGAGCACACAGCGGTCACCCACACAGCGCTCCCACCGCCTGGGGGTGGGAAGTGGTAGTGGTGGGGGGGGTCTCAGCGGGGTCCCGCCCCTGAGCCTCGGGAGGCGGAGCCTCGTCACGGCTGCGTTTGCCACCTGCTGAGTGTCCAGGCCTAGCCCCGCCCCCTGAATGCCGGGCCCCGCCCCCTGAGCGATCCCGCCAGGCCCCGGGGCCACCGACACGAGACCCCGCCCCCCGCCGAGTCGCTAAGGCCCCACTCGGCCCGCCGGACCTAGCGGTCAGCGTCCCGGCCACCGCGCCTTCTGGCTGGGAGACAAGCTCCGCGTGGCTCCGCACTCGAGCCCGCCCCTTTCCCAAGCACCGAGGCACGGCCTCCTCGCGCGACGTCGGACGCCCAAGGCAGAAGCCCCGCCCCCGCCCGGCGCCAGATTTCGGCATTCGGACCGCCTCGACACGGCCGAACTCGCAGCCCCGCCCCCTCCCGAACGCAGGCATTCCGGCGTTCCGGCTCCCGTCCACCCCGCGGCCAGGGCCCGCCCCCTCCGGCCGCAAGCACTCCCAGTTGGGGAGTACCGGCCCCAGTGAGCGAAACCCGCCGCCGCCTCCCCCTGGGCGCCCGCCGTCGTTCTCCGCCCGGGCAGGCTCACCCCCGCGTGCGCGCTCCCCTCGGAATGCAGCACTGTCCTCTGACAGAACCAGTCACCTCGTAAACACCAACTCGCAGTCCCGGCGGAGCCGCCCCCTACGTAGCGCGCCACGCGCTGCTTCCTGCAGCCCTCCGCATCCCGACCCCCAGCGTCAATTTCGTCACGCCGCCACCTCAGCGAAGCGGGAAGTCTGGGGTCCGCCCCCAGCGGCTCCGTAGCCCCGCCTTCCCCGTAGAACGGAACACCTTGGCCCCGCCCCCGTGAAGCGACCTCCCCGCCGCTAGGGTTCCGCCACTAGGGAAAGTGAGGTTCATTACCCCGGCCCCGCCCCATGGCTGATGTGTGGGCCCCCCCGGGGCTCCCCCTCCGGCGGATGCTGTTAGTTCCGCCCCTTGAAATGTTCCAGATCACCGCCTCCTTCGTGCTGCCTAAATCTGTGGCTCCGCCTCCTTGTCTAAGAACGAAACTCCGCCTATTTCCTAACCCGGGTCACTGGTACCCAAAAGTCCCCGAAGGAAACTGCCGCTATGACCCCGCCCATATCCGGCCGAAGCTCTTGGCCCCGCCTACATACGAACGGAGAGCTCCGAAGTACACCGAAGCTTGTGGCCCCGCCTCCGAAGGGCCGCCGATTCTGCCCGAAGGAACCCGAAGCGGAGGCCCCTCCTTCTCCCGGCCCCTCTGCGTCCGTACGAGCCCCAAGCTCCGGGGCCCGCCTCTTTACGTGCTCTGGGCTTGGCTGCCGAGGGGTCCAGGCGCAGCCGCGGGCAGGAGCCGGCGGGCGCCCTGTGCCGGCTGCTTCCCTACCCGGCTCGCAGCCTGACGGGGCCGCACATCCGGCCCGGGACCGCGACGGAGCAGCGCGGGCTGGGCCGGGGAGGCGTGGCCACAGCCCCGGCGCCCGTGGGCCGGGACCGCTCGGCCGCCTCCTGCCCGGCAGGCGGCGCGGAGCCGGGCCCAGGTGGGCGGGGGCCGGGGCGCCCGGGGGGCGAGGCTGGGGGGCTGCGGACTGGCCGGCCGACGGAGGAGGACGCGGCGCCGGGAACGCGGCCGAGCAGGGGGTGGTGTAACCGCCTGTGGCTTTGGCGGAGCCGGTCTGACTTGCGCTAGGGGAGTGGGGCCATAAGTGGGGGGCGCCCTCCAGGCTTTAGGTGGGAGAAGCGTCTGCACCTTGGATGGAGGGGAAGGCTGGAGTCTGGGCTCTTGGAGAGCCCGAGTTCCCGGATCCTCCTAGGAGGAAGGGGCTGGGAGCTCGGGAATCCTGGGCTCTCCGAGGGAAAGGCCCGAGACCAGGGTTGTTGCTGGGTTCTCGGCGAGCGATGACCGAACCCGTGGGTCCTCGGTGGGGTTCGATTTGATTTCTGCGATCTTAGAGGGTCCGGATTCCTGGATCCTCGGGGGAGGGGGCTGAGATGTCTCGATTCCTGGATTTTCAGAGAAGAGGACTGGAGGCCTGGGTTCTCCAAAAAGCGAGGCTGGGAGTGGATTGCTTTATCCTCGAAAGAGGAAGGTCCTGGAGGTCCGGACTCCTATGTTCTCGGAGGAGAGCGGCTGAGGGTAGGACTCCATGATCCTCCACACTGGGGACTAGAGGGGGTGGATTCCTGGATCCTGGAAAGGTGAGGAACTGATGACCCGGCCCCTTGGGTTCTCACTACAAACCCTCTGCCCCTCCCCCAGACCATGTCGCCTGAAGAATGGACTTATCTAGTGGTTCTTCTTATCTCCATCCCCATCGGCTTCCTCTTTAAGAAAGCTGGTGAGTCAGGTTCCCTCCCTAGTGGAAAATTGGAGGGTGGGGGGTTGCGGAGGAGGGGGGGCAGGGGACTCCCTGGAAGGTTCCAGGCTTACGCTGTCCCTTCTCCCTGCAGGACCTGGGCTGAAAAGATGGGGAGCAGCAGGCGTGGGCCTGGGGCTCACCTTGTTCACCTGTGGCCCCCACACTTTGCATTCCCTGGTCACCATCCTTGGGACCTGGGCCCTCATTCAGGCCCAGCCCTGGTGAGGATGGGGCGGGGTGTGTGGAGGGAGAACAGGGGGAAGAAGCAACTTGTTTCCTTTTTGGGTCTATCTCCCTTTCTGCCTTTGTCTCTGAGAGTCTCTTGTCTCTGGATTCTCCGTGTGGTTTGGTCCTTGTTTCTTCCTGTCTGGCCTTTTTTTCTGGGTCTTGTCCCTGGGTGTTTGTCCTGGTCCTTAATATCTTTATCATGTACTCAGGGGGCTGGGGGGCCGGCCCTGCCACCATTCGTATTTGTATTACGTCTCCCTTTCTCTCTCCGTGTGTCTTGCCTCCCTTGGAAAAAAATGGAGGCCTGAAGGGTTTTCGCCCTAAAGCTTCTCTTCACCCCTTTCTTTTCTCTGTTGTGGCGCATTTCTGTGGAGTGAGCCCCTCTCACACTGGTCCAGTCTTGCTCCCTCCCTTATCTGTTGCGGCGGGGGAGGGAGGGCTTGTGCTGGAACCTGGGGGAGGCGGAGTCAGGCCCCTGTACCCAGCGTGCCCGCCCTGCGTCTGCCCAGCTCCTGCCACGCGCTGGCCCTCGCCTGGACCTTCTCGTACCTCCTGTTCTTCCGCGCGCTCAGCCTGCTGGGCCTGCCCACCCCCACGCCCTTCACCAATGCCGTCCAGCTGCTGCTGACACTGAAGGTCAGACTCCCATCCACCCCGCCTTGGTGCCAGGGAACAGCCCATCTTCTGGTCCTCCTCCCCACCCACTCCCAGGGGGAGGAGGGGAGGGGGGGTTATCTCCCAAGCGCCCCCGGGGCGGGGCTTCACCTCTCAGCTATTCCTCCTGGGCAAAGAGGTAGCCCCCGCCCCCCACTTTCCCGGCCGCCAAGTAGGGTAACCGCCGCCAAGTAGTGTAGCCGCAGGTGTCATTTGGTCTTTGCCGTGTGCCAAAGGCTTTGCTCAGTGCTTTACAGGCAAGTTCTCGAGGAGTGGATCTTGGTAGCAAGCCATTTAGCCAAGGAGGGGAAGGCAGGTTTGGAGAGAAGGCGCTTCTCTACGGGCACAAAAGCAGGACACCCGTGTGTGGCTCGAACCCGCCTGGGAAGATGGGTGAAAGCAGATTCCCAGGCCCCACCCCAGACCGAAAAGCCATGAGCTCCTGTGTGCTGGGCTCCAGCCACATGTCACACAGGACACAGGACAGTCACTCGAGGTAGAGAGCCAGGTCCCCCGAGCCTCTTGTGTTCTCGGCGGCCCGGGATGCAAGGGCCCCAGTCGGTCAGCTGAGAGTTGGAGGAAGAGCCTAAGAGGGTGTAGGAAGAGCACGTGGCAGGGAGCAAGCTGAGCTCTGGTAACTGTGCACCAGTCACCGCTAGTGTTCAGGAGACAGAAGGGGGGTGGGTCCAAGGTGAGTGTTTGAGGCTTCCCAGGGGGCCCAGAATCCACTGGAAGTGGTTTTGGGGTCTGTCGCCAGAAGAGGTAAGGTGACCAGATTGGCGCGTTTGGAACTGTGCTCCGGATGCCGGCAGAGTTGCCACAGGAAGGGTAGGAAGGGATGAGGGCGGCCTCCTTGATCAGAGGCCCGCTGACCAATTGGTGGCTTGACCCAGGCCATCGGTAGGCCGCTCAGAGCTGCGGCAGGAAGTGCTGCGTTGGGGATACTTTGAGGAGTCCCTCTTTTTTTTTTTTTTTAATGTTTTATTTATTTCTAGGAGAAAGAGAGACAGTGTGAGCAGGGGAGGGTCAGAGAGGGAGTCACAGACTGAAACAGGCTCCAGGCTCTGAGCTGGCAGTCAGCACAGAGCCCGACGCAGGGCTCGAACCCACGAACCACGAGATCATGACCTAAGCGAAAGTCGGACGCTTAACCGACTCAGCCAGCCAGGCGCCCCTGAGGAGTCCCTCTTTACAGCAGTGTGGGTGGGGGGGGCGGAGGAGCCGGAAGGGACAGCGAGGATCCCGGACCACAGCGGGGAGCCCGTACTTGCCCTGCGGAAGGGAGGACTTCCGGTAGTGGAACGGAGAGGAGAGTGTGCGGAGCCCTCTCTCCACCTTGAGAGGATGGATCAAGGGGCACAGCCCCGCCCTCACACCTGCCTTCCCCGCGCTGGTCTGGGGGGAAGCCCAGAGGCTGGCTGAGGCCTGCGGCTGCCGTCTCAGCCCTGGGTCTGCAGAGGAGAAGCGTGGAGAACAGGCCTGAAGGCTGGGAGGCAAAACGGAAGACTCCGAGACCTGGGGAGTAAGGAAGGTTTCCCGCCTGAGCAGTTAACTGCCTGCTGGCGGCATTTGCCAAGGGGAGGGCACCGCCTCTGGGGAACAGTAACGTGGTCCTCGTTGGAGGCAGTAAGTTTGAGGACCGCGGTAGGCGTGTGAGCTTTAATGACAAGAGGCACCATGAATGGTTTGGGGACGGAGGGAGGGGCCCAGACAGTATGGCTTGGAGATCATGAGAGCATGTGTGGCACAGAGCCACGTCCTGCAGGGGGACACAGAAGGGGGAACGCGGAGATGGAAGGGCCCAGAAGGCAGTGCTGGGGAGCACCTGCTGGCCAGAGGCCGCCTCCCTGCCACTCATGACTCTGGATGCCCAGAGCCGCCCATGGACTAGAACCTCAGCTCGCAGCAGCGTCCCATGGCTGCAGGGGGCGGACGTGAGGAAGGCCCCGGGTCTGATCTGTCACCTGCCCGTGCCCCTTCCTCCCAGCTGGTGAGTCTGGCCAGTGAAGTTCAGGACCTGCACTTGGCCCAGAGGAAGGAAATGGCCTCGGGTTTCAGCAAGGGGCCCACCCTGGGGCTGCTGCCTGACGTCCCCTCTCTGATGGAGACGCTCAGCTACAGCTACTGCTACGTGGGAATCCTGACAGGTGAGTGTGCCTGCGCCCAGCCCTGCCTCCATGCACCTCGTCACCGCCATCTGTCCCCACTGTCCACCCGGATTTTGGTGTCTGTTCTGTTCCTGTCTCCCTTCCTGCTTCTTCTTTTTTTTTTTTTTTTAATATTTATTTGTTTTTGAGAGAGACAGAGTGCAAGCAGGGGAATGGCAGAGAGGGAGACACAGAATCTGAAGCAGGCTCCAGGCTCTGGGCTGTCAGCACAGAGCCCGACGCGGGGCTCAAACTCACGAACCGCGAGATCAGTACCTGAGCTGAAGCCTAACCGACTGAGCCCCCAGGTGTCCTGGCATCTGCTCCTCTTGAGGGCAAGCATCTCTGCCTGGGCCCACGTCAGGCTCTCCCACTGGCCCTCCAAAGCAGAGCCAGACTGTTCTCCGCCTCAGTGATTCCGTGTGGCTTCTTGGGAACAATCAGGAGATAAAGGAGCAAGGGCTTTGCAACCATGATGTTTCTGCCACCCAAGGAACAAATCGTCACGTTCATATTATGCTCCCATTTTTAGCGTCAGAAAATATTTTTCATTAACGTTGACATCCTAGGAGGTGTTCTTTCTTTTTAAAAAAAATTTTTAATGTTTTATTTATTTCTGAGAGAGAGAGACAGCATGAGCCGGGGAGGGTCAGAGAGAGAGGGAGACACAGACTCTGAAATAGGCTCCAGGCTCTGAGCTGTCAGCACAGAGCCCGATGCGGGGCTTGAACCCACGAACCGTGAGATCATGACTTGAGCTGAAATCAAGTGTCAACCAGCTGAGCCCCACAGGCGCCCCTGGGAGGTTCTCATTTTTATGACATATTTATTGAACCGTAATTGACACGTTCACCCACTTAAAGCTACATGCAACTCGGTAGTTTTCAGCACAGCTGCAGACCTGTGCGGCCAACACCACCATGTCATCGTAGGACAGTTCCATCGCCCCAGAAGGAAACTCTGGACCCTGTAGCCATCGTCCCTCAAGCCCATCTGCCCCCAGTCCCTGGGAACCACCGGCTGACTCTCTGTCTCTGTAGACGTGCTGACGCTGGTCATTTATAAACAGAATCCTACTCTGTCTGCTCTTTTCGTGACACATAAGGCTGTCACTTCTGTTAATCCGCTCCTGCCCCTCCCTGGGCTAGGCCTTCAGTTTATCTCCAGTGCTGCCAAAGTCCCCTGCTTTCCACCAGCGACCTCTGCAGTCCCCGCCCTGCTCAGGGGCCAGGGTAAAGGGTGTCCCAGCACCTGCCTGTTGCAAGAGCCTTGAGTGGTTTCCTGGCTCTCAGAACAAAACCCTGAGATCTCCATGCCTGCAGCCCTCTGATCTCCCAAACCACTCTGTTCCTCCCTGGGTCCACTGCTCTACCTCCTCCTCCGTGCAGAGGTCACCCCGCGCCTCGGGTCTTGGCCTGTCCCCGTGTTTCTCAGGGACTTGCCTCCATACCCCCCACTCTCCAGCTCTTTGTTCCTCACTACTTAGTGTCTGTGCTTTGTTTTTTTCTCCGAGTCCTTGAACAACTCTCTGGTTTCTTTCTTTCTTTTCTTTCTTTCCTTCTTATTTTACTTTTTTAATGTTTATTTATTTTTGAGAAAGAGTGCCAGTGGGTAATGGGTCAGAGAGAGAGGGAGACACAGAATCTGAAGCATCTCCAAGGTTCCGAGCTGTCAGCACAGAGCCCGTCGTCGGGCTGGAACCCACGAACTGTGAGATCATGACCTGAGCCAAAGTCGGGCACTTAACCGACTGAGCCACCCAGGCGCCCCTATTTTAAGTAATCTCTGCCAGGAAAGCCCAACGTGGGGCTGGAACCCACGACCCCCCAAGATCAAGAGCCTGGGACTCACTGGTTTCTTGCCCCTTTCTCTCTGTCTCCCTCCCCTGGTTCAGGGTTTTGCAGCCCCGCCCCCACCCCTCGGCTCCCCGCCCTCGGCCCCCACCCCACCCCCCCAGATCCGTCTCTGACGGCCGCCGCCCCTCCCGCCCGCCACAGGCCCGTTCTTCCGCTACCGCACGTACCTGGACTGGCTGGAGCAGCCCTTCCCGGGGGCCGCGCCCAGCCTGCGGCCCCTCCTGCGCCGCGCCTGGCCGGCCCCGCTCTTCGGCCTGCTGTTCCTGCTGTCCTCGCACCTCTTCCCGCTGGAGGCCGTGCGCGAGGACGCCTTCTACGCCCGCCCGCTGCCCGCCCGCCTCTTCTACATGGTCCCCGTCTTCTTCGCCTTCCGCATGCGCTTCTACGTGGCCTGGATTGCCGCCGAGTGCGGCTGCATTGCCGCCGGCTTCGGGGCCTACCCCGTGGCCGCCAAAGCCCGGGCCGGGGGCGGCCCCACCCTCCAATGCCCACCCCCCAGCAGGTCAGGCGGCGGGAGGGAGGCTTCCCAAGACCCGGCAGCCCCCGTCAGCACAGGCTGGCCCTGCCCCTAGCAGGGAGGAGAGCGGGGAGCAGGGGTGCGGCTGCGCCCCCTGCTGTCAGTGGAATGTCACCCCTTGGCCACTACAGCCCACCTACCCCGTCCTAGGTCCTAGGGAGCAATGCTCTTCAGACCTGCCTCTGCCCCCTGTTGCTAATGCTTGTCACCTCTGGGGATGGTGAATTGTTCTCTGTTGCTAGGAAAAGGTGGTATCTTAGCAACCATGTGCCTCCCCTCTGTTGCTATGGAAGTGTCACCCCAGTAACCCGATTGTTCCTGGTTACTTGGGATACCATCTTTGGGCTGTGATGGGGAAATGGTTACCTAGCAACCAGACTGCCCCTCTTTGTTAGGGAGGCGCTTCCCTAGCAACCATGGCCTGCCCCTTCCTGCCACAAGACTCACTTTTCGTTGCTATGTAAATGGCGCCCCCTAAACTTCCCTTGGTTACTAGAAGCCAGGGCACAGACTCCAACCATGGGACGCCATCGCGTCACAGCCTGCACTTTCTGAGGACATGGTGTCCCTGACCATGCTTTCCTGTAGCAAAGAGGATGCCGCCCCGGCAACCGCGGGTGGCTTTCCTACCGTCGCCGAGGAAGTACCCCAGTAGCTGTGCGTTGACCTTGTTTGTAATGCCACCCCCCATCCCCGTTCTTGGATTGCTAGCCAGTAGCTAGGCGCTGTCTTGTTGCTAAGGAAGTGCTGTCCCAGGTTGCTAGGGAGATGGCGCTCCTAACCACTGGGCCTGGACTCACTACCTACCCCCCCCAAGCCACCCCCCATCCCCCCGTTCCTAGCAACCGTCGGTAGACCTCCGGCTATTAGTGAGGGCGTCCGCCAGGAAATGGCAAGCAGGAACTGAAGGCTTTTCTGATAGATGGCCCCCTCCTGGGGTGGGTGAAGGATGTTCGCCACCACTGGGACTGTTGGCGCTGGTGACCCAGCACCACTGCATTGCTGGAGACGACACTTCTTGAGTAATCATAAGGACCGGAAGCCGGGAGGGGCCCTTTCTGGAAGCGTTCCTAAACCTAGGCCTTGTTCCTGAGGAATGCCCTTTCCCTAGCAACAGAGACCATGCAGGTGTCACGTGGCCTCCAGCATCTCCCTAGCAGTCACAGACCACCTCGTTGCCAGGGATGCTACTTCCCTAGCAACCACAGTGTCGTGACAACCTAGGACCACACTTGGAGGCTTCTCTGAATAGAGTGCTTGGTTGCTAAGGAATGGCGTTGCCCTAGCATCTGAGACCCCTGAAGGGTCAGGTTGCTGAGGACTTGACCATAGCCCCCCTAGGCTTTACGTTGCATTGCAGTCCCCAGACCAAGAGAAGGAGGGCCCCTTGTCAGTGAACCGTGGTGCCCCCGCCCCCAGTCCTCCTCCCGGGAAAGGCTCCCTCTGGGCTACCCTCCCCTGTTGCCCTAGCGAACGTGACAGCCAGGGCCCTGGCCTGGCCGTGATCCCCTCCTGAGCATCCGGGGCTGGGGCAGTAGCCAGCGTCAGGAGGGGGGCCTGGCTGAGCTGCATGTCTGTCCCCCACCCTCACCCTCCACCCCCCCAGTCCGGAGAAGGCGGCCTCCGTGGAGTACGACTATGAGACCATCCGCAACATCGACTGCTACGGCACTGACTTCTGCGTGCGGGTGCGGGATGGCATGCGGTACTGGAACATGACGGTGCAGTGGTGGCTGGCGCAGTACGTCTACAAGAGCGCACCTGCTCGCTCCTATGTCCTAAGGTGAGCGCGCCGGCCCTGGGAAAACGGAGCTACACCCCCCCAGCGGCGCCTGCGGGCTCCCGGCCTGGCCTCCGCCCCAGAGGATCATGGGAGTTGTAGTTTCTTAAGCCGGTTGCCCAGCCACTGATTTGCATTGTCAGGGGTAAAGCGTTCCCCTCCTCTGGGCCTCAGTTTCTACCTCTGTAAAGTCAGCATCATTGGACAGAAGCAGCGTACTGAATCCTGTGGACTCTGGCCAGACTTTCCGGAATCCTGGCCCTGCCAGATACAGAGAAACCTTAAGTAATTAGTTGACCTGTGTTTCCTCTACTCTTAAATGGGGGTGATGCTGTTACGTGCTTCAAAGGTTGATGTGAGGATTAAGCGATGTGAGACGTACCTAACGTGAGGCCCGCCAGGTGAGTAGTCACTGTACGGTAGCTTTTATTCATTATCCATCCGATACTTCTCCAGGGGAAACTGTGCCACATGTTATGTTTAAAACCTTCGGACATAGAGCTCACTAACCTCATTTAAAAAAATATTTTTTAATGTTTATTTATTTTTTTAATTTTTTTAAAATGTTTTATTTATTTCTAGGAGAGAGAGAGAGAGAGAGAGAGACAGCATGAGCAGGGGAGGGTCAGAGAGAGATGGAGTCACAGACTGAAACAGACTCCAGGCTCTGAGCTAGCTGTCAGCACAGAATCTGACGCGGGGCTTGAACCCATGAACCGCGAGATCATGACCTAAGCGAAAGTCGGACGCTTAACCGACTAAGCCACCCAGGTGCCCCTAATGTTTATTTATTTTGAGAGAGAGAGAGAAAGAGAGCAGGGGAGGGGCAGAAAGAGAGGGAGACACAGAATCCGAAACAAGCTCCAGGCTCAGAGCTGTCAGCACAGAGCCCTGCTCGGAGCTCGAACTCATAAACTGAGATCATGACCTGAGCTGAAGTCAGATGCTCAACCGACTGAGACACCCAGGCTCCCTTCCCCACGTTTTAAAGGTGAGGTAACCTGCCGAGTGTCACTCTACCCTCCCGGAGCCACCAGATGAGGTCAGGACGTAGCTGCAGAGCTAGGAGCTAACCCGCCTGGGTGCCGGAGTCGGGGCTTGGCACGGCCTGGATGTGGGGGTGAGAACGCGAGGAAGCGAAGCGTGATGCCAGGTGATGGCTGTGAGTGCCCGAGACGGCAAGACTGGGGCAGGAGGAAGTTTCCAGAATGGGGCGGGTGAGGGAGTGAGACTCAGGTGCAGACTCATGGACTCCGAGGTGACTCAGGTTTCGGCTGGGGTTGCTGGAGGTGTCAGTTAGTGACTCTGGCACAGAAGGAGGTCGGTATAAGGAGCCCACGCTCAGGTGTCTTCAGGTAGAGGTGGGGCTAACGCTCTGGGGCTGAGCACCAGGTCACGCACGAGGTGCTCCAGTGTTTAGAGCAGAGGTTCTCGGCTGGGGGCAATTGTGCCACACTCCCCAGGGCACATTTGGCAACGCCTAGAAGCCTTTTATGTCATATCTGGGAGGTGCCACTGGTATCCTGTGGTTAGAGGCCAGAGACGCTCCTCAACACCCTGCACGGCACAGGACACCACCCCCCCCAAGCACAGAATGATCTGGCCCCAAATGTCAGTAGTGCTGAGACTGAGAAACCCTGGTGTAGACGAGGGATGAGGAGGAGCCGGCAGAGTCAGGGCCGATGAGAGAGGACAGTCAGGAAAGGAGAGAGGGATCATTTGCATGGGTGTCAGGAGCCTCAGTACAACAAAGGCTCCAGCTTGGGCGGGGGTGGGGGGTCTCCAGCAACCTTGATGGGAGCAGTTTGGAGGGCGGAAGTGAAAGCCAAGTGGAGTGGGCTCCAGGGAGGATGGAAGCGGGGGGAGGGGTTGAGGGGGAGCACGGACTGTTCTTCGGAGAGTGTGCAGGTGGGCAGAGCAGGTGGGACGCAAGCCCAGAGTTCAGGTGCCTGTGTGGAGTTCAGGGCGCCCGGGGGCCATTTTTGTGCATCTCTTCTGCCTTGCTGGGGATGCTCTCTAAATGCTCCCGACCCAGGGAATTTTTCTCTCCACCATTGGTAGAAAAGAAAACACAGTTTTGTTGAGGAACCAGCGTTACACCGGGCTGTGCTGCAGCGCGTGGCCCGCTAGTGAGATTACCAGAACGGAAAGCAGGCTGCCTTTTTACCGGAGCCACGCGTCACAGTCCCCTGGGCAGCATGAGAGAAATGATAACGGGTCCTCCAGTGAGAGGACCCGCGGACTCTGTGCCATGACGCACGGTCTCCTGTTCTGCCCACGGTCAGCTGGTGTGCGGCAGCCACCTGTGCGGGTCGCCTCCACCTGAGGGACGGACGCAGCTCCTGTGTCAGTGACCAGCAGGTGGCAGTGTGATGCCAGCTTCCTCCACGAACCCCCTCAGTGGCCGGGAGCCGGGCCCCCGCTCCAGTGACATTTCTGTTTCCGAGGCCTGGTACCGCCACCCTCCAGAAAAACATTCGTGAACTGTTTTCATAAGGCTATTTCCACCCTTGCCGAACATCTCCGTCTGTACCCAGAGGAAAGGCTCTGAAAACACTGTTTCTTCGGGGAAGTGACTGAAGAAAAGAGAGGGGAAAAGGTCTCCCCTTTTGGTAACAGGGAGAATTCAGCTTTATACGGACTCTTTATGCCCCCAAGGATGAGGGGGCAGCATTATTGTGCCCTCGGGTTATTTTTGAACTTCAAGGACCCTGATGTGCCCCAGGGAAAGGGTGATGCCCACAGACAAGGAAGCACCCCTCCCCCCACCCCAGGCAGAGTCCTCGGCGGTGATTTCTGTGTCTCTATGGGAGGGGGCGCTGGAGCCTGAATTTGTAGGTCTTCGAAGGATAGCATTTTGGGGTCCAGAGAGAGGGGACCATGGCTAGAGATTTCTGAGTCTTCATGAATCAGGAATTGTACTTCTAGATCCCCAAGAGGAAGTGGCGAGGGGCTCAGGTTCATGTGTCTGGAGGCAGATGTGATAAGAGGGAATTAACTGGGTTCCTGAAAAGACAGTAGTGATTCCTGGGTCTGAGGGAGGAGGGGCTGGGGGCCTGGACTCCGGGGTCTGAGGGAGGAGGGGCTGGGGGCCTGGACCCCTGAGTCTGAGGAGGAGCGGCTGGGGGTCAGGACCACTGGGTCTGAGGAGGAGGGGCCGGGGCCTGGACTCGAGGTCTGAGGGAGGAGGGGCCGGGGCCTGGACCCCTGGGTCTGGGGAGGAGGGCCGGGGGGCCTGACCGGGGTCTGAGGAGGAGGGGCCGGGGGCCTGGACCCCCTGGGTCTGAGGAGGAGGGCCTGGGCCTGGACTGGGTCTGAGGGAGGAGGGCTGGGGGGTCAGGACTCCTGGGTCTCAGGGAGGAGGGCCGGGGCCTGGACTTGGGTCTGAGGAGGGGGAGGGCCGGGGCCTGGACCCCGGGTCTGAGGAGGAGGGCTGGGGGTCAGGACCCCTGGGTCTGAGGGAGGAGGGGCCGGGCCCGGACTCCTGGGTCTGAGGGAGGAGGGGCTGGGGGTCAGGACTCCTGGGTCTCAGGGAGGAAGGGCCGGGGGCCTGGACTCTTGGGTCTCAGGGAGGAGCGGCTGGGGGTCAGGACCCCTGGGTCTGAGGGAGGAGGGGCCGAGAGCCAGGACTTCTGGGTCTGAGGGAGGAGCGGCTGGGGGTCAGGACCCCTGGGTCTGAGGGAGGAGGGGCTGAGGGCCAGGACTCCTGGGTCTGAGGGAGGAGGGGCCTGGGGCCTGGACCCCTGGGTCTGAGGGAGGAGGGGCCGGGGGTCAGGACTCCGGGGTCTGAGGGAGGAAGGCCTGGGGGTCTGGGCTCCAGGGTCCTGAATCCCAGCCCCTCCCCCAGGAGCGCCTGGACCATGTTGCTGAGCGCCTACTGGCACGGCCTGCACCCTGGCTACTACCTAAGCTTCCTGACCATCCCGCTGTGCCTGGCGGCGGAGGCCCGGCTGGAGTCGGCCCTGCGCTGGAGGCTCAGTCCCGGGGCCCAGAAGGCGTGGGACTGGGTGCACTGGTTCCTGAAGATGCGCGCCTACGACTACATGTGCATGGGCTTCGTGCTGCTGTCCCTGGGCGACACCGTCCGGTACTGGGCGTCCGTCTACTTCTGCATGCACGTCCTGGCCTTGGCCGCGCTGCTGCTGGGGCTGGCTCTGGGCGGGGGCGGCCCCGGCCGGAGGAGGGCCGCGCCCGCCCCCTCGGCCGCCAGCCTGGCCCCAGAAAAGCTCCGGGAGGAATAGGCTGCCGCGACGCTCTTTGCCAGCCTGTCCAGCCACCAAGCTTTTTGCCTGGGAATCCTGTGACCCCGGCCGCTGTCCCCTTTCCCAGAAAGATTGCCCGACTGGCCAGGGGCCCGGAGAGGATTCCCATCTCCTCGGCCCGTGCCCCGCGCCCGACGGAGCCCGGCTGCGCCCTCTGCTTCCCCGCCCTCTGCCCGGAGGGCTCTGGAAGGGCCGCGCCCTCTCCCCTCCGGAGGCCGCGGCTGGTGCAGATGCGTGTGTGGCTCCAGGGCGTGGGGTAGGAGCTTCTGGCAGCGGGGACCCGCCTCCCTGTGGCTTTCGTCCCGCTCTCAGCAGTGTTTCAGACCCGGAAGGGAACATAACCCTCCCGTTTCATAGAGGGGAAACTGAGGCACGAAGGAGCAGGCCTGTGGACATTTTTGCAGCTTTCATCTGAGCCACCTCAGGGTCCCAGCGCACCTGTCACTCTCTTGTCGTTCTCTGGCCTGAGACAAGGTCAGAATGTGTGCGCCTCCCCCAATAAAGTGTTTCGCAAAGACCGACCGTGTCTGTGCCTGATCGCGGAGCCGGGCTTCCCGGAATCCGCGTTTGTTCCCAGCAGCAGCCCTGAGGCTGAAGTGTCCCCCTCCTCACCGCCACCTGCTGGCCAGGTGCGGACCTGCCGGGGTCCCTTCCTTCCCCGGGGCAGGCCCCGCCCAGCCGGCCGCTAGAGACGGAAACACAGCGGCACCTGGGGCCATGGAAGAAGGCCCGACGTGGGAACCGGATGCCTGGGGCTCCTCGGGAGGGTGGCCGGCACCCCGGGGGGGCCGAGCAGGTGGGGCAGTGGGGACCAGGGTCCAGCCCCTCAGGCTGGCGGGAGTCCTGGGGGAGGTAGGGAATGGAGGCCTGGACTCCAGGGTGCAGAGGGCAGAAGGGGGACCGTTTCGATTCCTGGCTTTCTGGGTGGGGGAAGGGAACCAGGGCCTAGGACTCCCGCGTTCTGCGGAGGGTCTGGAGGTCCAGACTCAGTCTCAGCGGGGGGTGGGGAGGGGGCCAGGGCAGCAAACTCCCGAATTAGAGGGAAAAGAAAGTTGAAGAATGGGCTCCTCAGCCCTTGAGGGGGGGCACATTTGGTTGCTTGCAGAGGGGCCCTGGTGCCGGGACTCCCAGATCTGACGGAGGAGGGGCTGGGGGCCTGGACCCCTGGGTCTGAGGGAGGAGGGGCTGGGGGCCTGGACTCCCGGGTCTGAGGGAGGAGGGGCCGGGGCCTGGACCCCTGGGTCTGAGGAGGAGGGGCTGGGGGCCTGACTCCAGGTCTGAGAGGAGGGGCTGGGGGCCTGGACTCCCGGGTCTGAGGGAGGAGGGCTGGGGGCCGGACCCCTGGGTCTGAGGGAGGAGGGGCCGGGGGCCCGGACTCCGGGTCTGAGGAGGAGGGGCTGGGGCCCGGACCCCCGGGTCTGAGTCTGAGGGAGGGGCCGGGGGGCCCTGAGGGAGGACTCCCGGGTCTGAGGGAGGAGGGGCCGGGGGCCCGGACTCCCGGGTCTGAGGGAGGAGGGCCTGGGGCCCGGACTCCCGGTCTGAGGGGAGGACCCCCGGGTCTGAGGGAGGAGGGCC
The DNA here is from genome assembly GCA_017311185.1 of Proteles cristata cristata. Lineage (NCBI taxonomy): Eukaryota > Metazoa > Chordata > Mammalia > Carnivora > Hyaenidae > Proteles > Proteles cristata. The sequence continues at coordinate 168,431 of JAESUZ010003054.1, read as the reverse complement.
GGAGGTCTGAGGAGGAGGGCTGGGGGACCCCGGTCTGAGGGAGGAGGGGCTGGGTCTGAGGGAGGAGGGGCCGGGGGCCCGGACCCCGGGTCTGAGGGAGGAGGGGTCCGGGGGCCCGGACTCCCGGGTCTGAGAGGAGGGGCCGGGGGTCAGGACTCCCGGGTCTGAGGGAGGAGGGCCTGGGGGTCAGGACTCCCGGGTCTGAGGGAGGAGGGGCCGGGGGCCTGGACTCCGGGGTCTGAGGGAGGAGGGGCTGGGGGCCTGGACTCCCGGGTCTGAGGGAGGAGGGGCTGGGGGCTGGGAGTCCTGCGCCCTCCTAGCTCCGCTCCTCCCCTGCCCCAGGCCCGTCACTCTCCTCCGTGCTGAATGAGCTCCCCAGTGCTGCTACCCTTCGGTACCGAGGACCCGGGATTCTCCCCTGGGGGTCATCGAGGGAGGAGGGAGAAGATGGAGAGAGCAACATCCAGGCCTTGGCAGAAGCCGCCGAAAAGGAGCTGGAGCCCCCCATGCCCTCCCGGGAGCTTCCCTGGCCCATGCAGGCCCGCCGGGCCCACTGGTGAGGCTCGCCTCCTGCTCCCCACCCAGCTGCGGGCCAAGGCGACTGCAGGGCCCTCTGCCTCCCCTGCCTGGGTCCCGCCTCCCCGACTCTGGACTCTCTCTTCTCTGTGTGTCCCCCTCCGCTCTATGTGTGTCTGCACTCGAACTTTGGGAAGGCGTGCGTGTGTCACGCATTTCTAGCCAGGGCGGCACAAATCAGAGGCAGGGGCCAGGCCCATCTGAGGACGGGCTCGTGCGTCTTGAAATTGTTCTGTGAACCCCATCCTTTCGGGTTTCTCTGGACGTCCCGTGACACGGGCGCGCTCGATGAGCAAACTCAGCCTCCAGCCCCTCTCCTCGCCCTGGAGGCCGGGGATGGGACTGCAAGTTCCAAGCCCCCCTCCCCCCTCCCACACCTGCGGCTGGTTTCCCTGGCTACCAGCCCCCACTCTCGGACGGGGTCCAAAAGTCACCTCACTTCCGCTCCAGAAGACACCCGGGTCTCTTCACTTAAGGTCTTCCAAGGGTTTTAACGCTCTGTGCCAAGAACAGGGACCAAACCCAGACACGTATTCTTCCCTTCTGTTCACCTTTCCTTCATGAGATCTGCCTACAGCAAAGTGCAGGGAGCACCCTGCGCAGAGTACCCGCCCCCCTCCCAGCGAGCGGCCAGGCCGACTGGCCTGGGCCAGGGGCCTCTGCTCTGCGGCGCCCAGAGCACCCCGTGTGCCGCCGTCACCCCCTCTCCCCACAATCATTCCTCCCAGACTTGTGTGACGATCACCTCCCCGTATGGTTCTGCCACCCGCGGGCGCGTCCCTAAAGAGCCCGGCGGGAGCGCGCTTGGTCTGCAACTCGCAGATGCCTGCACCCCCGGCTTCCGCCCGGCTTCCCGGGTGTGTCTCCTCTCGCTGCAGAGCGTCCCAGTTACCAATACGCTGTAGTTCACCTCCAGGTCCCACTGTTGCGGTGCTTCCACGTTTGGGGGTGTCCATTGGGGATGCTAGGCCCTCATTTTCTGTCTTTAAATCTGTTTCTGTACCAGGCAGACCCATGCCAGGGACAAAGTGGCCCAGGGATCGGACTCCAGGGAGGCCCAGTGGGCCCTGAGGCTTCGGCGGTCAAAGGAGAAGATACAGGAACGCCTGCACACCTTGCAGCCCTGGGCGTAGACGCTGAAGCGGATCGGGGGTGCGTCAGGGCTGAGGCAGCTGTCTTGGGGAGGGGCCCGGACCCCTGGGTCTGAGGGAGGAGGGGCTGGGGGCCCGGACCCCTGGGTCTGAGGGAGGGGGGGGCCTGGACTCCTGGGTCTGAGGGAGGAGGGCTGGGGGCCCGGACCCCTGGGTCTGAGGGAGGAGGGCTGGGGGCCTGGACTCCGGGTCTGAGGGAGGAGGGCTGGGGCCTGGACTCCGGGTCTGAGGGAGGAGGGGCTGGGGCCTGGACCCCGGGTCTGAGGGAGGAGGGGCTGGGGGCCTGGACTCCTGGTCTGAGGGAGGAGGGGGCTGGGGGTCAGGACCCCTGGGTCTGAGGGAGGAGGACTGGGGTCAGGACTCGGGTCTGAGGAGGAGGGCTGGGGCCTGGACCCTGGGTCTGAGGGAGGAGGGGCCAGCCAGGACGCCCAGAGTCTGAGGGAGGAGAGGCCGGGACCTGGACTCCTGGGGTCTGAGGGAGGAGGGGGCTGAGGGGCCTGGACCGGGTCTGGAGGGAGGAGGGGCTGGGGCCTGACTCCTGGGTCTGAGGGGAGGCGGGCTGGGGGCCTGGACCCCGGGTCTGAGGGAGGAGGGGCTGGGGCCTGACTCCTGGGTCTGGAGGGAGGAGGGGGCTGAGGGGGTCAGACCTGGGTCTGAGGGAGGAGGGGGCTGGGGCCCGGACCCCGGGTCTGGAGGGAGGAGGGGCTGGGGGCCTGGACTCCTGGGTCTGAGGGAGGGGGCTGGGGGTCAGGGACCCCGACCCAGGGAGGAGGGGCTGGGGTCAGGACTCCCGGGTCTGAGGGAGGAGGGCTGGGGCTGTGGACTCCTGGGTCTGAGGGAGGGGCTGGGGGCCCGACTCCTGGGTCTGAGGGAGGAGGGGCTGGGGGTCAGGACTCCCGGGTCTGAGGGAGGAGGGGCTGGGGGTCAGACTTCCGGGTCCGAGGGAGGAGGGGCCGGGCCTGACTCCCGGTCTGAGGGAGGAGGGGCTGGGGTCAGGACCCTGGGTCTGAGGGAGGAGGGCTGGGGGTCAGGACTCCCGGGTCTGAGGGAGGAGGGCTGGGGATCAGGACTCCTGGGTCTGAGGGAGGAGGGGCTGGGGGTCAGGACTCCCGGGTCTGAGGGAGGAGGGGCCGGGGGTCAGGACCCCTGGTCTGAGAGAGGAGGGGCTGGGGGCCTGGACTCCTGGGTCTGAGGGAGGAGGGGGCTGAGGGGCAGGACTCAGAAAACACCACAGGCCTCTGTGGCGCCTCCTGCAGGCCAGTTTGGAGCCGGTACCGAGTCCTACTTCTCCCTGCTCCGTTTTCTGCTGCTTCTCAACGTGCTGGCGTCCGTGCTGAAGGCCTGCATGACGCTGCTGCCCACCTGGCTGGAAGGGACGCCCCCGGGTCCCCCTGGCCCTGACACCTCCTCACCCTGTGGCTTCTACAACCCCAACCCCCAAGGCCTAGTCACCTTTCCCACCCATCTCTTCAGCTTGCTCTCAGGAGAGGTGAGTGCGTGGGTCCCTGGGAGACCCCCGTCTGAGTCTCCCAGCCCCCATTGCCTAGCCCCACGGTGACCTTTCCCTCGACAGGGTTTTCTAGAATGGTCTCCTCTCTTCTATGGATTCTACCCACCCCGCCGACACCTAGCCGTCGCCTACCTGTGCTCTGTGTTTGTCATTGGCCTCCTGCACCTGGTGCTCATCCTCCATCGGTCAGTGACACCAGGGACCCTGGGGAGGGAGTCGTCGTGGTAGAAGCCTCCTCCCCAGGAATCCAGAGTCTTACAATTTGATCCTTTTCTCTCAGTTGGACATGAACCACATTTTAAAATGTTTCATTCGTGCTAAAGACCCATGACAAATTGGGAAGTTTCTCCTTCCTGTGGCTTTAGAGTCTAGTGCAGGAATGTAAGAGCTTAACCACACAAATTAACTACATCTTTTCTGGAGGGGAGCATGCTTTATAGGAAACAAACAGGGGCGACTCACTCGTTCTGGCAACAGATATTTATTAAGCGCCTACTATGTGTTGGCTGCCATGGTTCTAGACACAAACAAAAACCAGAGTCCTGTCCTTGGGGAGCTGACAGTTTACCAGGGGGAGACAGGTTATAAGCAGCCACAAATGAGTCAATGACATGGTGCGTTAGAAAGTGAGGGGGGCTCTGGACACACAGCAGGTGCGGTGGGCCGCCAGTGAGAATGTGCCAGGCTGCTGTATTTAGCCCCCCCGCCCCCCAGAAGCCTCAATGAGACAAGACGTTTAAATAAAGACATTGAAGGGGGTGAAGGGTCTGGTCAGATAAATACCCAGGGAATGAGCATTACAGGCAGAGCGCCCAGCCAGAGCAAGCCAGGAGCAGGGATGCATGGTGGAGGGTGCACAGGGAAGTGGGGAGAGCCATGAAGAGGCGTCCCACTCTGTAAAGGATGTGACTTCTCTCTGAGTGACATGGGACTCACTGCAGGCTCTTGAGCAGATCACCCTGATCTGACTTAGGTTGTAAAAGGCTTCCTCTCTGGCTCTGTGGTGGACGGAAGGAGGGAGAAGGGGAGGGAAGAAGTAGGGGGAGTTGGGGATGAGCAAGCAGCAGGTGCAGCAGGGACGAGGCTGCGGTGACAATCCAGGCAAGGGAGGTGGTGGCTTGCACCGGGGTGCTGGTAGGGGCCAATTTCAAATTTCTCTTTTCCTTCCTTCCTTCCTTCCTTCCTTCCTTCCTTCCTTCCTTCCTTCCTTCCTTTTCTTTCTTTCTTCTTTTTCTTTCTTCCCCACCGCCCCCAGCTTCCTTGAGATATAATCAACGATATAAATCATATCATGTACATTAAAGGTGTACAAGGTGTTGATTGGATACATTTGTGTTTTGCAACATGATTAGCACTCTAGCCTTAGCTGATGCCTCCATCTCTTCACATTAACATGTCTTTCTTCGCGGTGGCACTTTTTTAAAGTTTATTTATTTTGTGAGTGTGCGGGCACCAGCGGAGCAGGGGCAGAAAGAGAGAGCGGGGGACAGAGGAGCTGAGTGTAGCTCTGCACCGTCAGCACGGAGCCCAACGTGGGCCTTGAACTCACAGACTGTGAGATCATACCCTGAGTGGAAGTCAAGAGGAGGAAGATCAAAGGACAGCCAGCCAGGCGCACCTATATGTTTTTCATTTTAAATGTATCGCACCTATCCAAAGACATGCAGAAACCAAAGGGTAGAGCGTAGAATGTTCCAATGGAATGTGACCAGCCTCCAGAACCCCCCTCAAGATCTCTCCAAGTGCCCCCATTTCCCTCCACCCCCCATCCTTTCTATTAATACGGTGGATTGCTCTGGCCTGTTCTCCATGGAAGAGGGAGGCTCTCTGTGTCTGTTGAGTAGAGCCCAGGGGATCCCCCAGCGATTGCATGTGGGGGCGGGGAAGCTTGGAAGTTAGGAAGGACTCCGGGTGCTGAGCATCAGGACAGGCGGCCCTGTGGCGAGGTGGGGAGAGCGGCAGAAGGGGCCCCACCTGCGGGCAGTGTGGCTCCGGCCATTCTGAGACGGGTTTTGGACATAAGAGGGGAGTGAGGGGTAGGCAGTTGCATATGTGGGTTCTGGAGACAGGTCTGGTCCGGAGGTGCAAATCTGGGACGCGCTGGCATTCAGGCAAGACTGGGAGCTCTCTGAGGGGAGGGACTGTGTCAAGAAGGCGGCCAGGGGCTTAGAAAAGAAAATAAAGTGGAGTGTCTCCTAAATGCCAGGCACTGTGCCAGGGCCCAGGGGTATGAGCTGCGGGTCCCCCACCTTTGTGCGGCTCACAGCCAGGAAGTGAGATAAACTGCGAGATAAAAAGCAAATCTTACGTTAGAAAGCAAACGAGCTAGGGGCACCTGGGTGGCTTGGTCGGTTAAACATCTGACTTCGGCTCAGGTCATGATCTCACAGTTCGTGAGTTCGAGCCCCGCGTCGGGCTCTGTGCTGACAGCTGGAGGCCTGGAGCTGCTTCAGGTTCTGTGTCTCCCCCTTTCCCACTCATGCTCCATCTCTCTCTCTCCCTCTCTCTCTCCTCTCTCTCTCTCTCTCAAAAATATACATTTAAAAATTTTTTTAAAAAACAAATCAGCTATTTCATTTGGAAACAGTACTATATAGAGACCAAATGGGATCCTATGATCAAGACGATAGAGCCTTGGGGTCAGCAATTTTTTCTTAATCCAGGCCAGCCAGCAAATATTTTCATGTTTTCTGGCGATACAGTCTCTGTGTGAATTAAACTGTTGCTGTCGGGCTAATGCAGCCGTCGACAGCAAATGAGTGCACGTGGCCCTGTTCCAATAAAGCTTTATTTATACAAACTGGCGCCATGGTGTTTGCCGCCACCACCCACCACCCTGAGATAGAGAACGGGTGAGAAGCCTCGTTGAATGGAGTGGTCAGTTAAGGACTATCTGAGGAGGTGACTTGTAAGAAGAGCCCAGAAAGATGAGGAGAAACTGGCGGGTGAGCAGCTGAGACCTGGACATTCTGGCCAGGGGCGACTGCAAGTGCAAAGGCTCTGTGGTGAGAAGACGTTCGGAATTTTCTGAGAAATGAAAGGTCATGGGGGGTGAGGGGAGGGACTGGATTTGAGCTTCAACAAGCAGGCGGGGGCTAGATCAGGTGCACGCTGGCTGGCTGTGGGATTAAGGAGCCTAAACATCAAGAACAAGGAGAAGCTGTGGAATAGGTTTTAGAGAGCAGGCCTAGTCCATCTGCATATAAAGAAGGTTCCACGGGCCCAAGAACAAAATGGATTCAAGAGGGCCCAGGTGGAAGCAGAGAGACCAGGAGTCAGTCCTCCGTAAGTGCCCACTGAAGGGGAGCTGGGGGCTCGCGTGGGAGCAGTGAGTGGGGTATCGAGCCTCCTGGTCCAGTTTTCTCTGGACTTTGTCCCGCTTATTTGAGTCTCTGTCTTCCTCTTCTGGGTCCTTCTCCCCCAACCCCCTTCTCTGGACGTTTGTCCTTACCTCTGAGTCTCTGACTCCTCTCTCTAGATTTCTTTCTCCCTGTTTCACTGTCTGTCCCCCTTTCTCTGAATCTGTCCCCTTTAGGGTCTCTGTATCCCCTCTAAATTTCTGTCCCCAGGGTCTTTGTCTCACCCTGGGTTCCTGTCCCCTACTCTCTGGAACTCTGTCGCTGTCTACTGGGTTTCTGTGCTTCTCTGCCTTCAGTGTCTGTGTTCCCGAGTCTGCCCCTGAATCTCTCTCACGGTCTTGGGCTCCATGTGTCTGCATCTCTGACTCTCTCTCTGCTAGGTAGCAGCTCGCCAAATGCCCGAGGTCCTAGGGTTCGTCTTCTCTGTTTGTCCCATAAGCGGGGGTGGGGGGGCTGACCTCCCACATTCTGTCTCCTGGCTCTTCCCTCCCTCAGCTCCATGTCAGGACTGAAGCAGACGTTGTTGGCTGAGTCCGGGACCCTGACCAGCTACAGCCACCGGGTGTTCTCTGCCTGGGACTTCGGCCTTCGTGGGGATGTCCACGTGCGGCTGCGCCAGCGCATCATCCTATACGAGCTGCAGGTGCGCGTCCAGGTCTACAGCCACCGAGGGACCAGAGGGGGCGGGGCCGCGACCAGGGAAGGGGCTCCCCGAGAGATGCTGGGTGGAGCTTTCTTCCAAGGAGGCGGGCCTTGGGAAAGGAGAGGGCTGGAAAGAGACCACAATAGGCATACCTGAGGTCAAAGGGCACAGGAAAAACCCAGCAGCAGGAAGGGGCCGGCGCCCGAAGCTCCCCGGGGTACGATACAGGTCCTGGAACTAGAAGCGACTTGGACCCGGGCACTGGGCGTGAGTGCTGGGCGGGGCCTCGGAGGGGCGGGGCGAGGGGTGCTGGGGCGTGTCCTGTGGGTGCTGGAGGGGGGCTCGGGGGGGGCGGGGCCGGGATAGCTAAACGGTCACGTGGAGGACCACCGAGGGGCTGGGACCAGGGTTGTAGAAGCCCTTGGGCAGCGCTGAGCAGGGCCTCTGGACCACTGGCCCGGCCTGGGGGGAACTGAGCCAAATGGACGTCTTTCCTGGCCTCAGGTGGAGCTGGAGGAAGCCGTGGTGCGGCGCCGGGCTGCAGTGCGGACCCTGGGCCAGCAAGCCAAGGTGTGGTCGGTGCGGGTCCTGCTCAATCTGCTGGTGCTTGCCCTCCTGGGGGCGGCCTTCTACGGAGTCTACTGGGCTACGGGAGCCACCGTGGAGCTGCAGGTGCGGAGGGCCCTGGGGGAGGGGCTCCTGCGGGCCTGGGATCCCATTATCCAAGGTTGGAGGGCACCGAAGTCTAGAATTCCTGCGATCTTAGGAGGAATGGGGTGTATGTTCGGACTTCGGGGTGCTGGGGGAGGACCTTCCTCCCGAACCTCTTTGCTTGGTCCCCCCTGTCCCCCAGGAGCTGCCCCTTGTCCAGCAAGTGCCACTGGTGAAACTAGGGGTGGATTACCTTCCGTCCATCTTCATCTCGGGCGTCAACTTCTTGCTGCCCCCTGTGTTCAACCTCATTGCCCCGCTGGAGGGCTACACCAGGAGCCGCCAAATTGTTTTTATCCTGCTCAGGTTCTAGCCTTTGGGGGTGGGCGGGGGATGGTGGCACGTCTGGTCTGAAGGGCACTGGCTGCAGTTCATAAGGCACAGAAATCTCCAGGATGTGGGGCCCGGTGAGATCTGTATTCAGATCCTGACTCTTGCTCACAGAGCCTCGCTTTCTTCTGTGAAGTGGGGAGAATTGTGTGTCCCGCACCGGAGGGGCCCAGCGCGTAGTGAGCACTGGTCAGTGCTGATCCCCCTTTCTTACCCTTCCCCGCCCCTGCCCCCCTTCTCCGCCAGGACCGTGTTTCTCCGCCTGGCCTCCCTGCTGGTCTTGCTCTTCTCTCTCTGGAATCAGATCACTTGCGGGGGCAATGCCGAGGCCGAGGAGTGCAAAACCTGCGGCTACAATTACAAAGAGCTACCGGTGAGATGGAAGGAGGAACACGCCACATCCTGGGTCCCTGAAGGAGAGGAGAAGCTGGGTGGGTCCAAACATCAGGTTTAGGTGCTGGAACACCCCTCCTCTTGAGGACAGAGGTAGGGATGGAGAAATCGGAGGAACCCCAGAGAAAGGATAGTAAGGATCTCACACTTGCGATTTGGAGACTTGGGTTCTTGGTCCTTAGCTGCCTGAGTCCTGAGATCTTTCTGACCCAGGACTTCCTTCCTCAGTGCTGGGAGACTCGGCTGGGGCAGGAAATGTACAAACTCCTGCTCTTTGATCTGCTGACTGGTCTGGCTGTCATGCTGCTCATCCAGTTTCCTCGAAAGTGAGAGCTCCGCCCCGCGCAGTAGCCCCGCCCCTCCCACGGCGGCCCAACCCACAGGCCACGCCCCCTTGTTACCTAGTTGCTTCCCTCTGGCCCCGCCCCTCCATCCACCCTCAGGCCCGCGCCTGCGCGCACACTCCCTCCAGGACTGTGAAAGCTCCACCTCACTCAGGCTTGCTCACTTCTGATTGGTGTGTGGCGCGGTGGAGGCGGGGCGACTCGGGCCGCCGCGCCTCTGACTCGGCCCCGCCCCGCCCCTCAGGTTGTTCTGTGGCCTCTGTCCCGGGGCGCTGGGACGCACGGTAGGAACCCAGGAGTTCCAGGTGCCCGACGAGGTGCTGGGGCTCATCTACGCGCAGACCGTGGTCTGGGTAGGCAGTTTTTTCTGCCCTCTACTACCCATGATCAACACGGTCAAGTTCCTGCTACTTTTCTATTTCAAGAAGGTGAGCAGTGTGGCGGACTTCTGGGTCCTGGGGGAGTGGGGTTGCTTGCGAGTGTTCCCAGCTACTCCATCCTGAGAGAGGGGGGTCTGGAGGACAGACTTCTGGATGCGGGAGAAGGGGTCTAGCGCATCTTTTCAGTCCGAGGGAAGGGACCCGGTTTCCTGGGTCTGATGGCAGCAAAGGTCTAGGCACTTCTAGTTCCTGACTTGGGGGGAGGGGTATCAGGGGACCCGGACTTCTGGATGGTGAAAAAGAACAGGCTAGGGCTCAGATTCTTATGTCTCAAATTTCCTCCTCCTCGCCGCAGTTCACACTTTTCTTCACCTGCTCTCCGGCCTCCCGCACCTTTCGGGCCTCCACAGTGAACTTCTTTTTCCCCTTGGTCCTTCTCCTGGGTCTGGCCATCTCCGCTGTTCCCGTGCTTTACAGCATCTTCTTGTAAGTGTGAGAGGCGCCTGCCTCTACCCCCCTCCATCCCTCCATCCCTCCGCCGTTGTCCAGGATTCTGAATTTTGGCCATACTTGAGGACTGTCTGTCTCTGACTTCTTCAGGATCCCACCTTCTAAGCTGTGTGGTCCATTCCGAGGTCAGCCGTCCATCTGGGCCAAGATCCCTGAGTCTATTTCCAGACTTCCTCGCATCACCCAGAACTTTCTCTTTTTCTTGGGGACCCAGGCTTTTGCTGTGCCTCTCTTGTTGATCTCCAGGTGAGAGGGGTCCAGACTCCTAGGTCTGAGTTTGTGTGATCTGGGGACCTCCCCCCCCCCCCACTGCCTGTTTCTAAGAGGAAGGGGCCGGGGACCCAAATTCCTGAGTCTAGGGAGGACAGGATGGGGCCTGAACTCCTGGGTCTGAGGGAGGCACGGGCTGGGGGTTCAGGTCCTTGGTTTCTAAGGGGCCATACCTTGAAGATGGTCTAAGAGCGTTGTGGGTGTAACTTCCATTTCTGTCTCCTCTAGCCTCCTGATGGTGTATACCTTGGTCTTGGCTAACTCCTATGGACGTCTTATCTCTGAGCTCAAACGCCAGATAGAGACGGTGAGCCAAACTGGGTTCCTGGGAATGGGTCCTGGATATGGGAAGAAACAGTGGGGAGAGCGGGCTGTTTCACCCTACCTCTCTTTACCCTTTACCTAGGAGGCGCAGAATAAGGTCTTCCTGGCACAGCGCGCCGTGGCACTGAGCTCGGCCAACGGAGCTCTTTGACCTCCCCTAGCCTTGCTCAGAACGATGTCCCACTTTCTGACTCAGACCTGCGCTCCCAGACCCTTTGTAAGTCCGCGGCACCTCGCCTGTAAAATGGAAAAAGTGGAGAAAAACCCACGGCCTTACAGCCGTGGGATTCAGAGATTTCCAGGACCCTGAAGCTGCCCCACCCTTAGACTCCAGTGAATGTCTGTCTTCTTTCAATAAAGACCGCTTAGCTTGCAGACCGTTCCTTGTAAATCGCATCCGGAAACGCGGCGGGGAGGTGGGGGGAGGAGTCGGACACAAGCGGATCAAGTGTATTGGCCTCGAGAAGACGTGACAGGCATACCAGCCAATCAGTGGCCGCGTCCGGTAAGCTTGGGTGGGGACCCCTGATTGGCTCAGAACCTTGATGCGAGGTGGTCGCTAGGCTACGCCAACCCAAAGTCGGACATCTCAGCCAATCAGCCTTTGTCAAGGGCCTTTAGGGGCGTGACAATCAGCCCAGGACCAATCCGTGGCTTAAAGCCGGAACAACAGGGAGGAGCACTCTCTCGCCAATAGGAAGTGCTCGGAGGCGGGCCTGGCAGTCGGTGACCGGCTACGACGCCATGAATATCTTGCCCAAGAAGAGCTGGCACGTCCGGAACAAGGACAATGTCGCCCGCGTGCGGCGTGACGAGGCTCAGGCCCGGGAGGAGGAGAAAGAGCGTGAGCGGAGGGTGCTGCTCGCTCAGCAGGAGGTAAGCCCCGAGCGCAGCCGAAGGGGCCTCCCGGGCTGAGTGCGCAGGCGCCGGGGGAGGGGGGGGCGGAAGCGGGTGTGGCGCGCAGGCGCGATGTGTCTCGTGAGCAAGGAGGCTCTGGGCGCCGCTGGAGGCGTGTGCCCCCCTGTGCAGGACCCGCGTAGGCCTCTGCCCTGTCCCGGTTTCCCCCCACGAGTGGGGAGAGTGTCTGGCACAAACTAGCGGCTTGTGAGAAAATGAGCAGTTTAAGGAAACTCGGACTAGTTTGCCAGCACAACCTCCCTGTTGCATGCCTATTGTATGATCACCCCGTGCGTGCAAAGCTCTTGACCTGCAGTCTCAACACCTAGAGGGGGCCCCTCCTCTTCATTATGCAGAGAAGAGGGATGGCTTCAGAAGGGAAGGGACATTGGACACGGCAGTTCCGCTCTGGGGCGAGCCCTCTCCCTGCACTCCCCGCTCCAGGGGCTTTCCGTGTAGTTTCTAACCTCCAGTTTGGACGTAGTTTTGTTCTTTAGTGGATCTGATCCTCAACGCTCGGCTGCAGGGTGGTCTGGGCTTTTAAAATTCCCTTCTATTAAAACTTTTTAAATATTTACTTTTGAGAGAAAGAGTGCGAGTGGGGAAGGGGCAGAGAGGGAGACATAGAGTCCAAGGCAGGCTCCAGGCTCTGAGCAGTTAGCTCAGAGCCGGACAGGAGGCTCAAACCCACAAAGTGTGAGATGCCAGCCGACGCTTAACCGACTGAGCCACCCAAGCGCCCCTTAAAATTCACTTCTCGGCAGAGATTGCACGTCGTCTCAGATGCAGCCCAGCCTGTAATCCAGATCTCCTGTTCGCGTACTTTGGGCTGTTTATCTCCACCTGAGACTTGGAGCCCTGCCGGTTAACTGTTGGGGAAGGAGGCCGCTTATAAGCCCAGGTGTCCTGCATCCCCCTACCCTCTCTGCAGGCTGGGACAGGTGCCTCTTCTGACCACCCCCCAAGCACTGACGACAGTGGTTTTCTGTGGTCCAGCATCACAGCTGTGTGAATCACATCTAGGTTCCGAATGTTGTGCCTGTGATGGCCTCTTCCCCAGGCCCGCACAGAATTCCTGCGGCAGAAAGCCAGGCGTCAGCACTCGCGACCTGAGCTGGAAGCAGCAGAGGCAGCAGCCCGGACTCCTGGCCCTGTGGACCTGTTCCGGGGGCTGCTGGAGGAAGGGGGAGGGGTGACCGGAGGCAACAAAGAGTACGAGGAAGAAAAGCGACAGGAGAAGGTAAGCTGGCGTCCCACCTAATGTGTGATGGGTGGAGCCGGGGCGCTGTCCTCCCCGGTGACTGACAGTATAGAGGGAGCGTGGGGAATCAAGTGAGCTGATCTAGGGGCCTGAGAGGAGCCCTGGAACCTAGCACTCAGAAGTGCTGTAATTTATTGCCATCCAAGCGTGCACGGGCTTGGGAGTGGCGGCTAGTTGCAGACCCATCGGCCTGAGGTGCAGGCCCTGTCGGGTTTGGGAAGCGTCCAGCTCAGTGTGAGTCCTATCCGGTCACGCCCGCACTCGGGGATTCCCACCAAACACCGAACCGGCCTCCCTCCTTTGCGCCTTGCTTGCTGCTTTGTCTTCAAGTTCTATCCTCAGAGATGCCTGCCTTTGAACCCTACAGCAGCGCCGCCCCGTCCTTTCCTTCTGGGCCGTGACCAAACCCGCCCTTGTGCTCAGGGCAGGAGCCCCACCTGTGCTGGCCTTTTGTGTCCTTTGGACAGAGCGGTCTTGTGACCGTCCTCCGGCACCTGTTGGCTAATCTGGTTCTGCCTTGCCGTGAGCCTGGGGTGTCCTGGGGCCCCACATAGGGCTCCCTGCAGGGAGACCCACTCGACGTCCGCGCCTATTTTCTGTCCCCTCAGGAGAGGCAGGAGAAAGCTCTGGGTATCCTCACATACCTCGGCCAGAGTGCAGCAGAAGCCCAGACCCAACCGCCTTGGTACCAGCTCCCCCCAGGACGAGGGGCACCTCCACCTGGCCCAGGTCCAGATGAAAAGATCAAGAAGCGCCTGGACCCCCTGCGGGAGATGCAGAAGCATCTGAAGAAGCAGCGGCGGCACAGCGAGGACGGGGACAGTGTTGGTCACGGCAGAAACAGAGAGGGAAAGGAGCGGCCAGAGAAGCAGCGGCCGGAAGCGTAAGCAAGCTGGGCGGGCACGTGGGCGCTGGGGGCGGGGCTGGCTGGGCAGCAGTGGCTCTGACGCCCTGTCCAGGGTCTGCAGAGGCATTGAACTTTCAGTTGAGTGTACAGTGGCTTCCGGGGAGACACTGCTGGGAGAGCCTGAGGGACGTGGACTTGTTTTCAGGACTTTTTTTTTTCTTTTGCTCCTTCTGTGCTAAATGGTAACAGATAAAACCCATGGACACAGCAAGCTTTCTGGGGTCATTGAGACCAGTTTGAGAACCGTGGGGTCACTAAGAGCAGGTTTGCGTCCCTTGGAGGACAAACCGCTGAGCGTGGAGCTGGCGTATGGTCTCCTGGTCTTCTGTAGAAGGGGAAACTGAGGCCCGGGGGGTGCCCCTCCCGCCGCTACAGACGGGGGTGGTGGGAGCTGCAGGCGGGAGGTCCAGGCGGCAGCTCCTCCTCGGCGGGGTGGGCCTCCAGGGTTCAGGAGCTCTTTAACCCCGACTCTGGTGCCCCCCAGACGACCATCCCTGGACCAGCTTCGAGCCGAACGTCTCCGGCGGGAAGCGAGCGAGCGGGCTCGTGCGGAGGCTCTCCTGGCCCGAGTGCGCGGCACGGCCCCCCCGGAGGAGCAGCCTGCAGAGGAGACGGACGACCGGCGGGGGCGGTACAACTCCCAGTTCAACCCCCAGTGGGCCCGGCGCCCTGCCAGCAAGACCCAAGTGCTCACGGACTCCTGGGGGGCTAGGAGAGGCCGCAGCTGCCAGCCGTCATATAAAACTATTTATTCATAAATATTTTCCAAAATGAAAATAGGTTTACCAAAAAATGTCCCTCACTGGGGAGGGGAGGAGGCTCGCCCCCGGGCCCCCAGGCGGGGCTGCTTCCTGGGGGCGAGGGCTGCCCCGTGGCCTGGGGCCTCCCCAGTCTCCCAGGGCAGGGCCCTCACCTGGGCAGGGGATTAGCATGCGGGGGGGAGGGGAGGGGAGAGGGGGGCCGGTGTCACTGGAGGTCCCGGTCCTCCAGGTAGCGGTACTCAAAGGTGAAGCCTTCCTTCTTCCGCTGGCCCCACTTCTCGTAGTCAAAGTAGATGTAGGTGCCCTGGCCGGGGGAGAAGGTGATCAGTGAGTGGACGTGGCGGTGGCCGGACACCTGAGCTGGACCGACAGACCTAGGGGACAGATCTCAGGGCCATGGACGTACCAGGCACGGGGCCCACAGCCCTGCCTGCGTCAGCCATTTCCCCTCCAGCCTCTTCTCAGGCAGGAAAGGTCATCCTGCCCCTTCAGAGGAAAGGAGGCCCGAGAGGCTGCGCACCGGAGCCTCCGCCACGTTTGCAGGTGAGCTGTGCCCTCTCCCTGCTGTGGCCGGAGCACTGAGCTGGCGCCCGCCGCCCCAGGCCTGTCCTAGCCTCTAGTCTTCGCCACCCCCGCAGCTGTGCCCCGTCCTAGAGAATGGAACAGGCTGAGTCCACATCCAGGCACGCTGTCGAGACAGACGTTTTATTGGTGACAGTGCTGGGGGTGGGGTATTTCTGAAGGATCAAGGCCCTGAAAGGTACCGGGATGATTAGTGGGGGCCAAACCAGGATGGGACAGTAAGTCTGGTCTGTGTCAGAGACATTGGGGGGGGGGGGGCGGGTGGTTCTAAAAGAAGGTCTGAAATGCTCAAAGAACGGGGGGCAGAAGGGGGGACTGAGTTTGAGGACAAGCACCCTGTCAATACTTGGCATCAAACAAAGATGTGGTGGAAGAAAGCAGCGGAACATGGCCTTTAAGTTACTTGAAACAAAGTACACCCGGGGTACTTCCTACGGAGCAGGCACCGTTAGGTACTTAGAGATCATTCATTCATTTAATCCTCAGAACAACTGCGAGACGTGGGTGCGTTACCCCGTTTTTACGTGTAAGGAAATGGAGAGCGGTTCAAACGGAGTCTACCCCAGCGTGTTGTGCAAGTGGGGGCGGCCCCAGGTACCAGAACGCCGGGAGGGCCCCGTGCGTGTTTGCTGGTGAGGCCCTGCTCTGGGGAGGGGAGGCAGGAGGGAAAGGAGACCGACAGTCGAGGGCCCTGCGTGAAGCAGACCCTGTCGAAGGTGGGAGAAGCCGCGCCCGCGCCTGAGCAGGGGCCCGGCTGAGGCATGGAGGCGGGGCTGGACACCCCCCCGCCCCGGGATGGTGAGCTGGCCTGGCCGTGTGCAGGATGAAGAGGACGGTGGCCTGGGTGGAGCCGAGGGCCCACGGGACGGGGGCGGGTGGGGGTGCAGGGGCGGTGCCGGCCTGCGGGTAGAGCGGGGCACAGGGAGGGGCCCTCACCTGCTCAAACTCGTCGGTGATGGTCTTGGGCTCCTCGTGCCGCTGGAACCACATCATGTACTTGGTGTGGAACCGCCACGACTGCTTCTTCAGGGCCTTGGCGGCCAGATACTGTGCCTTTGTGCCCTGGGGGAGGAAGGGTGCAGGCGGGGGTCAGGGGGCCCCCAACCCGGGGGGCGAGGGGCACAGGGCGTTGGGGCCGCCCCCGGGCCCCGCCGAAGACCGAGGCTGGGCTGGGTGGTGCGGACGGGGCTGGGCTGGGGCCGGAACATACCAATGCTGGTCAGGAGGAGGAAATGGCTTTCAGAGAGGCTTTGAGAAGGAAGAGAAACTAAGGCGTGAGGAGCGGAGAGAAGGCAGCCTGGAGAGTTCCCCAGCGTGGGATGGGGGCAGGGTTATGGCAACTCCCTGGGGCCGGGCAGAGGGGCCTCTGGGGAGACTGAACTGGGGCCCCACTCCCCAGCAGGGGACCAGCCTAGCCCCCCACCCCCGACGTGGACATGTCTGTGTTGAAGTAGGGGCAGGGACAGGTTTGCCTCGGGGGCAGGACTGGAGGACAGGGAGGGGGTGCGGTCCCGGGGGCCGCAGAGGGGCACCCACCTCACCCCTCCAGCCCGAGGGGGGACGGCGGCGGTGGCGGCGAAGCCGGGGGGCCCGAGGCTGCCCCGGGGGCCCTGCTGTACCTCCAGATAGTAGAAGATGAAGAAGAGCGTCTCGGTGGACAGGCGCTGGTAGAACTCCACGGTGTCCGAGTGTGGGGGTGGCATCTGGTGGTGGTAGGGGGGCGTCGGGCAGGGGTTCCGGGGGAGGTACTGCCTGTGGAGCAGGAGGGCTAGTTCCAGGGCCCAGCAGTCCCCGCTGTCTCAAGGGCAGGTGGAAGCCCAGCTCCCCCAGCACACAGGTGAGTGAGAGCTTCTTGGGCACCCAGTCACCCCAATAATGACCTCCTGAGACACCCTCCCCCCCCGGGGACAGTCGCAAGTCAGGTGCCCAGCAGTGAGGAGGACCACCAGCAAGCTTCACTTAACCTCTCGGGGCCGGGGAACCTGATCCCCACCACGGCCACCGCCCTCACACGCGAGTGCTGGGTGCCAGCCCCTCCCTCACCGGATGCGCTCGGAGTCTGAGGGATGGGGCATGTGATGCCAGGCGGCCTCCTCCATGGCCTGCTGGTACAGCTGCTCCTTGGTGAGGGGCACAGGCCCCAGTGGACACACCCCCAGTGACAGTGGGATATTCACTTCCGACAGCTGGAGGGACGGCTGGGCTGAGGCTGGAGGAGCTGATGTGCTACTCAAGATGATGTCTGAGGGCAGGGCAGGGCCAGGAGGTGAGGCCGGCGTGGGGCCTGCCGCTCCTGGCCGGGCTGCCCTGCCCCCGGCCCCGCCCTCACCTCGCTCCGTCAGGTGCAGTGTTGGCACAGGGTCCTCAATGCCGGAGCTGATGGCTGCCCGCTCTGCCATGGACTTGAGGGAGCTCAGAGGCTCGGGGGCCTGGGGAGAGAAGAGAGCTGGTACGACACTGGCCAACGTGGCAGCCGGCTCGCTGGGCACAGGCCACGAGTGGGAAGCTCGTGGGAAGCGGGAAGCTGCGGCTTCTAGCGCTGGAGGGAAAGACCGGCCGGGGGGGCGGGGGATCCGCTGACAGGCGCCCGGGGAGGGTGGCCTGCGCACTGCAGGGGGCGCTGCTGTGGGGGCAGGGGTCTGCACCTGCCCTCCGGGCCTGAAACCTGCACCACGTGGAGGAGTGGCGGGCTGGCCCCACACCACCCCCAGGGGCGGGGCCCGACCCACAGCCCCCCTGCCGCTCCCCAGGCCTGGCACCCGTCCTCCCCTGCCCCTGCCCCTCCCTCCCGTTCCCAGTGACCCCACAGGGCCCTTCCCAGCCACATCCTCTGGTCCTTTTTCTACTCAAAACCCAGTGTGTTTATTTTTCTTAATGCTACAGACCCCTCTTGACACCCTCAAAGCCACTGATCCCTTTTCTCCAGAAAGATGCTCACTCGATGGATTTCCTGTCCAGAGTACCTCCAAAGTGTGAGTGCTGGCTCTGGCCCTTTATTTGGGGGCTCTCCAGACGAAGGTGCATAAGGCCATGTGGGACTTGGTCCCGGACTCTTCCTCTGTGTAACTGAGGTTAAACGCACCAGCCCAGAACGTCAACTCTACACTCTGTTCCCATTTCAGACCCTGGCACTGAGGACCCCGCTGCCCTCCCTGTGACCCCCGCCACCCCAGCCTTGCAGCCAGCCTGCACCGCCTCCTGCCAAGTGGACTCTCTTTCCCCCTCTCTGTGGAGTCTCTGCACTGACATCAGCCCCTCCTCGACCTCTGGCACAGGCGAACCTCTCCTTTCTGCGTTAGTCTTTCCCATTCCGGAAAGACACTTAGATCTGTGTATGGAGGCCTTGCTGGGCCATCTCCCCAGGGCAAGTCAGAGGCACCGACGTGGGTCCACAGCACCCTCTGCCCCCACCCCCTTACAGCCACGTGTGGCTCCCAGCACAGAAGGTGGGACAGGGGTGGATTCACCCAGCATGAGGCAGGGCCCAGAGCGGGCGTCAATAAAGGAGGGCAGTGAACTGGATGGTGGGGTGTGTGGAGTGAGGACTGAGGACGGAGATGATGATGGGGGGGACCCCAGAGAGCTCAAGAGCAAGTACAACTAGGAGCAGAAGCAAAAGTGTGGAGGCTCCCAGAGAGCAGGCGAGGGTGCAGGGCCAGAGTCAGAGAAAGGACAAGTGGGCCCAGGGGAGAGGAAGCCCTAGCCACACAGGGTGGGGGGCGGGGCCAGGACATACACCTTGGGGCCCACCTTGATCTCCGGGGCAGTGCTGAACTGTGGGGGTCCGTTGAGCAAGGTGCCGGCTGTCTTGGCCTCGCTGAAGCTGGGTGTTGGAGAACTGGGGGGGTTCACAGGAAGTGGCACCAGCAGGCTGGGACCCCCTGTGTTGTTCCCTGAGCCTGGAGCCACACCCCCAGCCCCTGCTGGGGTTGCCGTGCCGGGTTCCTTCCTGGGAAGGAGAAAAGGGGGGAGAGAACTGAGAGGGGACAGGAGGGCCTGGTAACTAGGGGAGGAAGTAATAAAACAAGAAGGGGAGAAAGCCCAGAAGCCAGGACCAACGAGGGGGCCAGTCCTGGGGGTCGATTCCCTGCAGGAGCGAAGAGCCACAGAGCTGGGAGCCTGGATTCAGGGGCATCAACACAGGCCCTGTGGCTAAGGGTTCACCAGCAGACGTGCAGGCCTGTGCCATGGGCCCCAGAGAAGGGGGGTGTGGGAAGATGCCCCCTGGGGCCCAGCAGATCCGGAGAGCAGGTCTTCCCGACCTCCCTCGTAGGTCAGAATCTTTTCTTGGGGCAATCTTCTCAGAAACAGAGACCCCCAGGAAAGGTGGGCTGAGAGCTGCATAGGGAGCCTCCTCAGGAGGGCCTGGGGTGGCTCACCGAGAAGGGTGATGCCAGGAAAAATCTCAAATACACAAGGTGTGCCTCAGAAGGCTACGCAGGACACTGCCAAGGGACAGGTGCTGGAGTGAAGTGGGGACAGGCAGCCCAGCAGGTGGGGGAGGTCCCAGGGGGCAGGGCAGGGATGGAAGCTATAGACACTTACGCGGTGCTGGGAGGGGGGTTGTGGGGACCAGTTGGGGGACCCAGGGCCTGGCTGCTGGCGCTGTTGCCCCCGCTGCTGCCAAGAGCCACCTCTGCCGGGCTGTCTGCCACCACCGAGCTGTAACCTGGAGCAAGGAAGGGGGAGTGAAAACAGGCCACTGCAGGGCCCCACCCCCACCCCCGCAGCCCCCCTGCTTACTCGTGGCACCATTCTGCTTGCCGGCGCCTGCCCCTCCACTGCTGTTGCTGCTGCCTCCGCCGCCCCCTCCCCCACCAGGCTGGACGCTGGGGGGCCGAGGCTGCGTGGTGCTGGACCCACTGGGGGCTGGTGGGGCCACAGCCTGGGCGTAGGGGGCAGGGGTGCCTGAATTGTGGCTGGGAGCTGGGCTGGCCTTGGGGCCCAGGGCACTTGAGGGTGCTGCCGGCGTGGAGGCCCCGTTGTTGCCAGGGGCGCTGCTCAGGGCGGAGGTGGCGGGCGGGGGGCCAGATGGGTAGCTGGGCGGCACAGCTGGGGACTGAGGGTGCTGGCTGCCGTGGACGGGCTTGGAGCCGTTTTTGGCTGGAGACTGCGAGTGTGGAAGAAGAGGGTCAGGGCGCAGTGGGCCGGCAGGTGCGCCAGGCCTCCCGCACAAAGCCCTCCCCCCCGCTGGGCTCCATGGTCCTCGCGGGGCCGGGCTGCTCCCCCCGTCCCCCCGGCTGTCCCCTCCCGTGACCTGACCCTCCATGCTGCAATCACCACCTCCACGCTGAGAGCACTTGCGTTCTAGCCCCCGCCAGCGTCCCACACACCCTGCGTGGACGCCGCTGCGCGACAGGCTGCCACGGCCTGTGCGTCGGGGAGACACACCCCCTGACCAGGTCTGATGACGGGGAAATGGGTGAATGAATGCCCTCGGTGGAAGACCAGCTGGACCCAACTACAAATCCCAGGAAGAAGTAAAAACAGCTGAGAACTAGACAGTAATTCCAAATGTCACCCAAATGGTCACAAAAGCAAGGGGAGGGGCTGCTGCTGACCTCCACCCCAGAAAGCAGCAGAGTGAAGTGCCCAGGGCACGCCCCGCAGCCAAGCGAGAGCCAGGCGAGCCCCGCTGGCCAGCCCGTGCCACCGGCCTCAGGGGGGCGACACCCCCGCCGCCCTGGCACCTTGGACGCAGGCTCGAGACCACCTCCCTACTCGGCCCCCGATGCCCACCGTCCCACACCGGCCTCCCCTGTGCTGGCTGCCAGGCTCCAGCCTGCCAGCCTCCGCCACAGAGCAGCACTTCCACACGGTGTGCTCCCACTGCGTCCTGGGCGGGGACTCAACAGGGGAGGACAGAGATCCAGTCCCCAGCACAGCCAAGACTCGTGACAAGGCCCACGGAAACCTGCTGGCTCCCCAAGGTGGGAGGCCCCCTCAGCCTGACCCAGATGGGCCACCTCCAGACCCCCGTGAGCTTTAGGTGCTACCTCACCTGTGTCGCCCACCCCTTCCCCCACCACATAAACTGGCGTCTTCCTCTAAATGTCCAGGGCAGGTGCCATGCCACCACCCCCTCCTGGGCCCCCATTCACACTGGCCCTCCTCAGGGCCGCGCCACCCTCTAATTCCCTCATGCCCCTGACCCCAGCACTCTGGTCGTGCTCAGGCCTCCGTGAGCTTGGGAACCCATGACAGTCACACCCACCTGGCTAACTTCACTGTCCGTGGAGCGCCCCCTCTTCTTGTCATCCTCAGAGTTTTCCTGAAGGAGGGGAGGCACGGCTGGAAACCCTTGTCACCTCTGGGCCCCAACAGACCCTCCCGGGGCTGTTCCAGCATCTATGCCCTTACCCTCACTGGGGAACCCGGGGCCCTGGTCTCCTGGGCACCTCTCCCAGCCTCCAGCGCCTCGGATCCCTGCCCAACCTGCCCCACTGCCAGGCCTCTACTGCTTGCCGAGGACCCCACTGACACTTAACAGCCCTAGGGCCTGGACCCAGGGCGCCTGGACCCCACGTCCTCAGCCCCTCTCTGCCACGCCACGTCCCTGGGTCCTCACCGTGGTGCAGTTGGCCGGGCTGGGCGGGATGGGCGAGCTGGAGGTGGTGGAGGTGGGCGTGCTGCTGGACTGGTTGAAGATCTCATCCTCCATGTGACTGTGGCTGGGAGGGGAGGTGGCGACCAGCGCCTGTGCTGTGGGGGCAGGAAGGGGCGTGCTTAACGGGTTGGGACGCCCCCCCGGCCGGCCCTCACTGCCTTGTGCCCACAGGCCAGCCCCAGGCCTCACGAATGTCCTCGAGGTCCAGGTCGTCATAGAGGAACTCGTTCTCCTCGAAGTCCGGGTCCTGGGACGAGTCGACGTAGTACTCGACGTCGTCCTTGATCTTGCGGATGGCATCCACGAGGATGGAGTCGTTGTCCAGCATGCGCAGGATGGTCTCCAGCATTCGCACGTGGTAGCGGTGCTTCTCGATGTGCCGCTTCAGGCCCTCGATCCGGTCCTGCTTCTGCTGGCGAGCCCAGGGCCAGGCTCAGGGGCTGCACGGCTCCTGCCCGGGCCCCTCCTGCCCCCACAGAACCTGTCCTCAGTCCCTGACCCCCGGAGAGACCCGGAGGCTCCGCTCCGGCCCCTCCTGACCCGGGCAGTGTGCAGTCTGCCCGCCCTCTGAGGTAGGAGAACCGCAGGGACTCCCAGTTCCCGCCCAAACGTCCCCGGAAACCGCTAGAAGACCAGACAGCTCTGTGCCTCCCTATGCTGCGGCCCTAGCAGCCCAGATCTCTCAGGTGCAGCATACTGCACCCTCTATCTCGCTCTAAGGGTAAGAGCCACGATGCCCGTTTACAGAGAGCCTGCCATCTGTGCTCACGATCACCTGTGTGATGGTCTCTGTCGCCACACCTGCCCGACCTATCCATACACCCAAGTGAACCCAGATGCAGCAGCTCAGCTCCTCCTCAGGCCTCTGGTCTCTATCCCACCCCCACAAGAGCCTATCGTGTCCCCCCTCCAAACTCCAGCTTCCCAAACTCCTCAGGGTCTCAGATACCCAAATCTGGCATAGCTCCCACCGCCCCACATGCCCAGAACCAGCTCCCTGTATTTTGTGTGCCAACAAGCACATGCGGTCTGCATCCCCCTGAACCCCCACCCTACAATCCCAGAGTTTGTGAATCTGCGCCCCAGATCTGGCTTCCTCCCCGACTGCTCTCCTCAGGCCGAAAGACCAAAGTTCCCGTGGCCCACCTTGTCTCCACCCACCAGCTCAGGACCTGGGCCATCTCGGCACTCTGCACCCTACACGTCCGTCTGCTCTTTTGTTTAGTTTGTGACCCTAGAGCCCAGCGAGTGCTCCCTCAAACCACTCCTCCTTTTCTCGGTGCCACGGTTTGCTGAGACGGGACCCCTGAAGCTGCCTCACCTCCACGTGCCGCCTCCGGTAGCCACTCAGCCCAACTCGCCAGCCCCTCTCTGCCCTCTGGGTGCAGGGTCCCCCCACTCACATCCTTGTCACCCTTCTTTTTGCGCGTCTGCACCGACAGGGACTCCACTTCACTCTCAAACTGGTCCACCTGCATGTTTAGGGTGTCGATGGTATTCTGCATGGGGGGAAGGAAGCGGAAAGGCAGGTGGTCAGCCAGAGTCCCCACAGATGCCCTGGGGGCCAGGGCCCTGCAGTCACCACTTCTTCTCTACCCTGACTCACCGTGAGCCACTGGCCAACCTCCTCCTTCTCCTTCTGGGCAGGGTCCACCTTCTGGGCCAGGCCCAGGCCCTCCTTGCTATAGGCTTTGGTCTTGGTCTCTCGCTCCACAACTTTGAACCGTTCCATTTGCTGTGGAGAGTGTGGTTGGCAGGGGTTCCCAGAAACCCAGCCACCTCCCCCCTCAGGCACTGGCTGTGGCCTCCTACCGTCTCGATGAGCTTGCGGTTGTCTATGAGCTGCCTCTTGTCCTTGATCTCGTTGGACGCTACCCATGTCTTGATCTGGTCCCTCAGCCGCTTCAGGTGGGAAAAATCAAGACAGTCACATTGCCTCAGGACACAGGCGCTGAGGCCGCCGGCCCCCCTCCCTGTTCCCTCTGCCCTCGGGACCCAGAAATCCAGACCCCCGGTCCCCTCACTTGAAGCTTCTTAATTTCCTTCTTTAAGTCAGCCTCGTACTTTTCTTTCTGGTTTGCGTTGGCTGCATTGTGGAGCTGAGGGAAGAAGAGAGCCCGGGTGTCAGCATGGGGCCTGCCGCCCTCATGCCCACTGCAGCGGTAAAGCTCTGGTCTCTGAGGGCTGGGGACTCTGGGGACACCCCAATCCATCTCAAAGGTGCTTCTTAGGTCCTCAGCACCTGGACCCACAATCCCTCTCCCTGGCCTACACGCAGAGATCCGGAACCTCTTCCTGTGCTCTCCTCCCTGGAGACCCAGATTCGTACCTTCTGCCAAATATCTTCGAACTGCTCCACGCCCTCGGACACCTTCTTGAGGCAGCGGTCAATCTCACCTGGGCAGGGAAGAAGGCGACTGTTAGCATTCTGCCCAGGCAGGAGGCATCCAGGGAGGAGCTCTGAGGACAGCGAGCACATGGCTACACGGGCAGTGCACAGGCAACGCAGTACCTTGGAGTTTGCGCTTGTCCGCCATCTTCCCTGCCCTACAGACGCGCTCTCTTCATACTCTCCTGGAGACGGACGCTGCGGAGATAAGGAAGGAGCACAGGTTTATTCGCTGGCTGGTCCGAAACAGACAAGGCTGGGCACAGTAGGGCACATGGTAAAGGACGACGCATTTATGGCATGACGACCGAGACCAGGCCAAGTTCCACTTATGCAGCCTTGAGAGCCCAGCACAGGGGTCTGAACATTCTGGAAGAATGTTCCATAAGAACACTCTGGAAGTTTGTGGAAACAAGGAAGCAGGTATACTTTTTGTGTAACTCTCACCCAGGAAATGGAAAAACGTTGGAGCACGGGATACCTGCTCCCCAGATGACACTCTAGAAGATGTTTAAAGCAGGAAAAAGTCAAACAGCATGTGGCTGAGTGCTGGGGTGAAGGCACTGGTCCTGGAGGCCACACTGCCACAGTGGGGCAAGGCCCATGGTAACCAGAGTCCAGACACCGGAGCAGCTACCCCTCAGACAGGTCAGCAGACAGAGTCTGCAGGAAGAAGGCCAGGTGCCGTCTGAGTGTGAACTGTAAAGGATGGAAGGGAAGCACTGGGGGGTGGGAAATGCCTGCAATTAGGAAGAGTTACCCCCCCACCCCCCACCCCATTGTGACAGGGCTGAGTCCCAAGCAGAAGACGACGCTCCTGACCCAAGGACACCAATGCCGAGACAGTCGCATGGGGCAGAAGGCCACGAGAGGGCCGGGAGAAGAGTGAGGTCTCAGAGAGAAGGGTGAGGGGCCTCCACTGTGAGGCAGCGATCTGCGCACGCCAAGTACATATCAGATGCTCTGGTAACGTAGACACAGGGGAACACAAACCACCAGGATGCATGCCCGGTACCTAGAAAGAGGAGTATCTTCACCCTCAACCTACAAGGCACACAGAAGGGGGAGCTCTGGCCCCGGGGGAAGCCACGGCTGTGGGCCCAACGCCAAGACCAACAGAGACCCAGGGGGTGTTCTGCACAGCCCGAGCCCACCCATAGAAAGGGGGCCTGACTGAAGACCATTGCTCCCTGAGACGGGGGCCCCAGAGGACTGAGCCTCAAACCATGGGGGGGCTGTGCCAGGAGGGTCCCCGCCCACTGGGAATGACTGGTCTCGGAACAGTCCCAGGTAGCAGCACTTCCCGCAGTGTATCTGTGCTGCCCGTAGCCCTGAACACGAAGAACGTGGCCCAATACGTGGCATCTTCCACTTGTACTCGATTACTTCAACTCCACACCACTGGCGGCTCCTGCCGGGGCCGTGTGCCAGGGAGCTGCCTCCAGAACCAGCGCCCTCCACAGGCGCCCACTGTGCACAGCGGTGCGGTGACACCTCAGACCTGGGGGAGCCTCAATCTCCTCAGAGAGCAGACCAAGTGAAGAGCAACGCCCCGGGCCCAGGCCCAGCTGCCACACGGAGGTGGGGCCCAGGCCCCACACAGAGAATCCCAGCTCCAGGACGAGGGGCTCTGAGGCTTTCATCTGGGAGCTCGGGACATGGCCAGGACGCCCAACACAGAACTGCCTCTTCCCGCCCGGGATCAGGCTCAGGAACGAGATCAGGAGTGTGTGCCCTGCCTCCAGCCCAGAAGGAGGGGATGCTCCACACCGAGGGGTCAGGACACCTGGCTCAGTGCGGAGGGGATACCCCTAAAAGGGGAACAGACTGTGGCAACAAGAAGTCCCGCAGAGTCAGAAGCAAGGTGCCAGGGGACAGGAGCCCCAGCCCAGGGAGGGAGGTGGGGAAGAGCTGAGGCCCAGAGAAGACCCTACCAGACCTGGGGGAGGCACTGAAGGCCCAGGGTACCTGCACCCCCTATACAGGGTGGGTACTACAGGCCAAGGGCCCCTCCCTCCACAAAGACCCTACATCAAGACACCTTGAGCCCCCAGCAAAGGACTAGTGAGAAAGCTGGAGCCTGAGCCCTGAAGTGGAGGTGCCACCTCGGGGAAGGTCCATTCCTAAAGGGCCGGGAGCCCCGCCGCTCTGGGGGGACCCAGCAAGTTCCCGCAGGGAAGGGTAACTGAGATAGAGCAGCTCAGGCACTGAAGGGCCTGCATGCTCAGGGCAGGGGCGTCCAGCAGGACTGGGGAGCCTGGAAACGGCCCAGGACGCTTCACCCAAACCAGGCTGTCCGGGGGGGGCAGATCCCCGGGAAGGGGCTAGAGCTGCCACCAGCAGCTGGGTAGATGAGCCGCAGGACTGATCAGGAGCAGCCCTGACTGGGGCACGTGCAGGAGCGGTGGAAGGTGCAGTGCGGGAGTGCACACCGGGTGGTCCCTAATCCGGAGGGCTGCATGTGCTCCCATGCAGAGGCCTTGCGCTGGCGCCAGCGAGTGATGCCAGGATGCTGACGCTGCCACGCAGGGCACCCGACACTGCAGGGAGAACCTGTTAGGTCCTGCCGTGGGGACACTTATCGGCCCACGGGGAGGCCCAGGGCCAAGGATGGGGGGCCTGGAGCCCACTCTGGAAAGCTGACCACATAGGGGCCTCTTCCCCACCACACGGACCTGTGTTTCAGCCCAGAACAGAAGCTTTGGTCCCACACAGCGACACCCACGACAAGCGCACCAACACCTGAGAGGCAGGAACCTCGTCTGGGGTGGGGGGGCACCCCTGAGAAAGTGTCCTGCCCCTGGAGCCCCTGGAGGACAGGAGCCCAGCCAGCACAGCCCACGTGTCACAGCACCGGCCCCTCACGTCTAGGAAGCTGGCTCTGAGTGTGGGAGGAGACCGAGCCCCGGAGTCGCGACTGTCAGCGCCGTCAAGCACCCTCGCGGCCAGGGAACCCAGAACAAGCACCGAGGGGGGCGGGACCCCGGCCTTCCGGAAGGACGGATGTGAACGGGGGACAGAAGCCTCAGACGCGGCAGCAGCAAAGGGCTACGCTGGGGGCCGTCCCCAAACAGCGGGGGCGTCAATGCTGAGGGAGGAAGCAGCCCTGCTCGGAGAGGCTGGCACTGCTTAGAATCAGGGGTGCTTGCACTGCCCGCGGCAGGACACCGCCTTCAGCCCGGCGAAGGCAGGGGGCTCTGGCAGGTGTCACCAAGACCCGGGGAGGCCAAGTGGGAGTGACACCACAGGCAGGGGGCTCGGGGCCACAGCGCCAGCGGCCGACACGCAGCCCGCCCGGAGCAGGTACCACTCAGGACAGCCCAGACCCCCCTCGACTTCTCGCCGCAGGGGAAACTTTGGGGCCGCGCAGGGGGCCGGGCCCCGGGAACGGAGCCCCCCGCCGCGCCCGCGGGACTAGCTCGGGGGGGAGGGGGCCCAACCCCCCAGGAGGGGCTGCGGCCGAGGGGGGCGGGCACCCGCGGCGCGCCCGTCCCTGCGGCTAGGGGCCGAGGCCGCCGCGGAGGGGGCGGCCCCGCGCACCCGCACCCCCGCGAAGCAGCCTGGCGCCGCCGCGGGACGCGGAGGGGGCACGAGCACCGACGGGCGCCGGGACCGTGGGGGGGG
Organism: Proteles cristata cristata; assembly: GCA_017311185.1. Classification (NCBI taxonomy): domain Eukaryota; kingdom Metazoa; phylum Chordata; class Mammalia; order Carnivora; family Hyaenidae; genus Proteles; species Proteles cristata. The sequence goes on along the minus strand of JAESUZ010003054.1, from coordinate 140,902 downwards.
GGCGGCCATGTCGCGACAGGCGGCGGTGTCGCCGCGGCGGGAGGCGGCAGGGAGGGCGGCGGTGGCGCCGGGGGAGGAAGGGAAGGGGTCCGGCCCAGTCGAGCCTGACGCTCTCACCACAGGAGCTGGCGCCGCCGCTGAGGAGCGTATCGCGACAGGCGGGGGAGGCGAGCGCCCGCCGCCTTTTTCTCGCGCCCCGGGCCCGGGCGCTATCGCGATAGCGGCGCGAAGCGGAAGTGGGGTGGGGGGAAGTGGGCCCGGGGTTGTTCTGACGACGGGGTCGGGGCTCAAGGGAGGCCGCGGCGTCTGCCGATGGCTCCGCGGAAGCTGACCGGGCCGGTCCAAGATGGCGGCGGCGGAGGAGGCCTCCCTCCTCTCTTCTCGTCTCTGGCGCCGACCCGCCTCCGAGCCCCGAATGGAGGCCTTTGATTGCCCCTGTGGCACGTCGCTCTTGCCCCTCGGACGCCTCCTATTGGTCCTTGGCAGGGATGCAGCCGGCCCCCTCTCGCCGATTGGGCAATCGCTCCAAGGCGCGGCGTTCGATTGGCCTCCCGCGCAGACTGCTAGGATTGGCTCTGGTTTTCCCCGCTCCTCCTCCTCCCCGCCTCAGGGCACAACACGCCAGCGCGAGGGCCCGTGCGTCAATCAAGAGGCAATTGCCGTGCTGATTGGATACACCCGCCCCCCTCTCCTCAACCAATTGGCCGCGGGGAGGGGCTAGGCTGATCAGGGGCGGGAAGTCGTCCGTCAAGTTTAGAGACATTTTTAATTGGTTGTGAGGGGATATTCTGCCCCGAAGCCATTGGCTGGTTCGGGAAATGGGTGGGGAAAGCGGAGGAAGGCATGGAGCGTGGGCGTTAAAGGCCGAGCACCTAATGAGAGGCAGACAGGTACCTTCAAAGCGGGGGCCGATCTGGAGTCACCTGCCACTCAAAACAGCCACCGGGGAGGAGCTGGGCAAGAGGGCCCACCCCTTGCTCCTTGTTGGCCCTAGCCGTTGCCATTCGCCCCACCGCGTCCTGCAGCGCCGCGAGGGGTTGGTACCCGCCCCTAAAAGCGTGTGAAACGGGGCGAAGCAGGCAGGCTAGGCTCCCGGGCGCATCCTTCCGCATCCCTTGTGCCCCAGGTGCCTCATCTTCCTGCAAGTGCCTGTTTGGCATATCTCGAGTCTCCGTGTGGTGGACGGAGGAAAGGAAGCAGTGGCCAGTGCCCCAAGTCACTGGCATCTCGCATACCCATGGCGGGGGCATGGCGCTTCTGTCCTGCCTCAGCCTGGTTACTGTGGGGCACTGTCCTCTGCAGCTCACTTCCTCGGTGTTACGGGGATGCTGCAGACTCGCTCCCTGCTCTGTGCTCCAGCGGGGAAGACTTGCCGACCTGCCTGCGGGATTCACTTTTGCACTTGTAGCGTCGCTTCCATAATAATTCCAGTCTGCCTTTCCGGAGTTTGCATCCGCAGGAAGCACAGTGACTGTTTGCTGAATGAATACGTGAATGAACGCGACGGATGACATGTGGTTAACGACTCGGTAGGCACTAGTGCCTGAGCCACCCATGAGGCATTTCCCCCGGGTCATACAGTCAATATATTAAAAAGAAACCCAAGGAAGATGCACTTGAGAGCCGCATCTGAATCGTCTGGCAAGGGAGGGGAAATGAGTGTAAAAATGCAGTGTTCGTAGGTCCACACGGACCTGAGTGAAGCCTAGAGAGCTGCACTTTCACACCCTTCCCTGGGTGATTCCCATGTTTACTGGGGTTTGAGAGTCATTCATCAAGAGTCTGGCTCTGGAAAACAGTGTGGAGGTTCCTCAGGAAACTAACAATAGAACTCCCCTATGACCCAGCATTAGCACTGCCAGGCATTTACCCAAGGGATACAGAAATGCTGAGGCATAGGAGCACTCTCCACAATAGCTAAAACATGGAAAGAGCCTAAGTGTCCATCAACAGATGAATGGATCAAGAAGATGTGGTTTATCTATACCATGGAATACTACATGGCAATGAGAAACAGTGAAATCTGGCCTGTGTAGCAACGTGGATGGACCTTGAGGGTGTTATGCTGAGTGAAATAAGTCAGGCAGAGAAGGACAAATATCATATGTTTGCACGTATAGGAGGATTAGGAGGAACTTAATAGAGGACCAAGGGGGAGAAGAAGGGGGGAAATGGTGGGGGAAAGGGAGAGAGGCAAACCATGAGAGACTCTTGAATGCTGACAAAAACTGAGGACTGATGGATGTGGGGGAGGGGGGATGGGCATGGAGGAGGGCACTTGTGGGGATGAGCACTGAGTGTTATGTGGAAACTAATTTGACAATAAACTATTTGTAAAAAAAAAAAAAAAGAAAAAAAGAGTCTGGCTCTTCAAAGTGTGGTCCCTGGATGGGGCAGGGCCTCTCAGAGGTCTTGGGAACAATTCGAAGATTGGCTAAAATGCAGACTCTGGTGCAGGAGTACCCAGATTCTGCTTTTTTTGACAAGTTTCCAGGTGATGCTGATGGTCCACACTTGGCACTTTTGAGTAGCAAGGATTAGAATCACCTGGTTGGCTTAGAGAAAAAGAAAAAATCCAGACACTCAGGGCTTACCTTAGATGAATGCAATATGAATTTTCGAGGATATGAACCAGATTGTAATTTTTAAAATCTGCTTAGATGACTGGGGTGCCTGGGTGGCTCAGTTGGTTAAGTGTCTGACTTCGGCTCAGGTCATGATCTCACGATTCGTGGGTTCGATCCCCGCGTTGGGCTCTGTGCTGACAGTCGGCTCAGAGCCTGGAGCCTGTTTTGGATTCTATGTCTCCCTCTCTCTCTGACCCTCCCTTGCTCATGCTGTGTCTCTCTCTCTCAGAAATAAAATATTTTTTAAAAAAATCGGCTTAGATGACTCCAACATGCAGCTACTCTGAGAAAAAGGTACTTTGACCAGCAGCATACACATCACCTGGAAACTCATTAGAAATGTACATTTTTCTGACCTCCTCCATAGACCTACTGAATCAGAAACTCTGGGCCCAGAAACCCTGGTTTCAACAAGCCACCCAGGTAATTGGGAAGCATGTTCAGCTTTGAGCATCTCTGTTCTAAGACTATGCAGGACTGCAGCACCTGGTGAGCCCGGTCCTTTCCTGACTCTGGCCACAGAGCTGGAGGTTCTGAAGAGTGGTGGGCAGAGCGCCCTTCGTGGGCAGACCCAGCAGCAGAGATCAGCAAAAGTTGTCACTTTTAAACAGGGCTCATTTAAAGGCTCTGGGATAAACGTGGGGAAAGAGTTAAGAGGTAATTTGGCCACTGGAAGGAACCTCCCAGCTGGTGTAGACTCTGATGTGAGAGAGGAGATTCAGAGACCTGCTAAGGTCCACAGAGCCCTGAACTGACACACTTGGAACAAGTGTGATGAGGGGCAGCCCACAGAGAACAGGGAGGGAGATCTCTCAGCTAGGACCCAGCCGGCTAGAGCCCCAGGGAGGACGTGAGAGCTGGAGGGTGGGAGACGGGCACAGGGCAGGCTGTGCACCCACCTCCTGGGTAACTAAGGGGGCACTGACCTCACAGGTGAGTGACCAGGACTCCGGTGCACTGGGAAGCCCAGCTCCAGAGCACAGCAAACAGGGCCCCCAGGTGGGCTCTTCCTTAACCAGCTCTTGCAGGGTAGCTGCTGAGACTGCACCTCCGGCCGGCCTGTCCCCACCTGCCTACAGGTCACATGGCCGTCAGCCAAAGTGAAGGAGACCTTGGCTGAGCCCCGGTCCCACGACACCTGGGGGCCGGCAGGAGCTCTGATAGCTCTGCGTCCCTGCCAGCACGGAGCCTGTGGGCTCGGCCCCACTGGGGCCTGGCTCTCGACTCTGCACACCATACCCTGACGGGGAGCCCAGCACTGAGCGTGTCCTGGGCGTCCTTCATGTCCTCCCAAGGGTCCCGTGGTGGGGAGGCTCGCACACCTGAGGCCCCACAGCCACCCCAGCTGGGCTGTTTTCAGGGCTGGGGCTTTGGGCAGCCACATCACTTGGGTGTCAGAAAAACGGACGTTCTCCGAGTGGTGGTTCGGGGATGGAGAGCACTCTGCTCTTCCTGGGATCCAGGGCAGGGAAATGAAGGACGAGGGTGGGGCTCAGACACCACCCGGATCGGGAGCCCCAGCTCTGTCCCCCAAGCACCACAGCAAACTTCTCCAGTGGTGCAGGTGTTTGACAAATGATCACTCCCCAGGAACAGAAGCTGTTAATGATAATGTGCTTTTAATTGCACTTTTCCAAAAGTGATCTCCCTTCCTAGGTGAAAAAGATGAGGTGTGAGGAAGACTGGCTCTAACCTCCAAAATGGGGAGGCCGTTTTGGTACTCAGGGGGCCAGGCCTCCTCCCGTGCCTCCTCGGACAGTTCTGGCACGGGGCTGCTGAGTGAGGGACCCTCCCAGCCAGATCCTGACCCCAGTCCCTTTGGAAGGGTAGGGCCCATAGCTTCAGCGGCAGCCACCTGGGTGCAGTCTCTCAGGTGGACATGATGCCGCTCTTCTCGCCTTTGACCTTGAGAAACTCAGCCATGCTGGAGAAATACTTCTGGTTGGCCTCAGCCACCTTCTTCTCGGCTGCTTGCGGGTTCACAATCTCCAGGCCCTGGGCAGGCGAGGGAGGTGACGATGGGGTGGGCAGCTGGGCTGGCCCCCAACAAGGCCCCCCGCCCAGTACGAGAATCATGAAATGTCAGGGAGCTGTTCTCAATGGTCCTGGGGCTCCAGGGGGAGATGAGGACAGTCTGCCAGTCACCAAACCGTCCCTGCCCCAAACTGAGGAGATTCTGACTCTGTGGGTCTGGGATGAGGAGACAGTGGGGAAGACCTGGGCACCTGAATATTTAACAAGTCCTCCAGGTGATTTTAAAAACACCAGTGTTTCAGAACAGCCGACCTAGTTTGGTTCCGGAGTAAGGAAATCGGGTCACAAAGCAAAGCGGCTCACCTGTGGCCTTGGTGCGACTTACACCAACCCCAGTAGTGACAGGGGCCTGCGCTGGGGGCCCATGCTGGCTGGCACGTGGTACCTTCCATGTGGTAATTATCACCTTCTAACTGAGGCCTCCTGGGCAGCTCCCTTAACCCTCGCTCTGTGCACTTTCCAATAGGCTGTGTATCTCACCTGCTTGAGCCGTCACCCCATAAGCTCCCAGGGGGCAAGGCTTACTGCATGGTGTTTGAGGTTTTGCGGCCCCCGCCCCCCATGGTGCTTGGGACTTAGGTGCTCAGCAGACCCTTGCTGACAGAGCCGTTGTTCCGCTCGATGCCATGGGACACACCAGCCCTCTCTTGTGGGCGAGTACACCAAGGAAGGGCCGGCCGCAGCGGCTCCATCCTGTGCACTGGCGGTGCTGGGACCTCAACCTCCCGGCCAGCGAGGAGCCAGTCCCAACCACCCAGCACCTCAGGGAGGGGCCGAGCCCGCTCCAGGTCACAGGGTCGCCCACAGCCCGGCCCCAATTCCAAAGCCAGCCTGTGCTGGCAGGCAGGACTGTGTCCCTTCTGTCCCCACTAGCCTGAGCACCAGGAACTGGTCCATGCCCTCCAGGGGCATCATGGATGCGCTATCCGCACCAGCCCCGTGAGGACCTCGGTTGTGCGCCCCCCTCACAGGTAAAGAGGCTGAAGCCCAGGGCTGCCGGGGAAGCTGGGAACAGAGTCCCTGACTGCGGTGCCCAGTACCTGGAGTGGGGTGAAGGCCACACTGGAGGCCGTCCCCGAGGAGCGGTCGCGGATGGTGGACTTCCCTCCATACACCACACTCTGCTTCTGCAGCGTCCGCTGTGGAAGGAGAGACAGGAGACATTTAGGCTTGACCTGGGCTCACCCGCCGGTGCCCCCTCAGCCCTGGGCCCACCCAGGCCTGGTCTGTACCTGCAGCGTCTTGGAGATCCGGGCTTTGGTGGCCTCGTTCACCTGCGTCTGCCGTACACGCCCGCTGCCTGATTTGCCCAGATGGCCCAGGCTGAAGCCCAGGTCCTCCTGGTAGGCATCTTCCTCGATCTGGTGGGAGGAGAAGGCGGCCCGCACTTAGCCACCCTCCATCAGCTAGACACCCAGGTGTTCACTGATTCCGCTGCCTGCGGGGCCAAGATGACCCCGGAGAGGGGCCGTGAGGCGTGAGCACATGCACGCACGGCCCCAACAACCGAGGCTGGGCTCTTGTGCACACACGCGCGCACAGCGCTAACAAGTGAAGCCGGGCTCATGCACACGTGTGTGCACAGCACCAAGCGAAGCCGGGCTCATTCACATATGTGTGCACAGCGCCAAGCGAAGCCGGGCTCATACACACGTGTGTGCACAGCGCCAAGCGAAGCCGGGCTCATGCACACGTGTGTGCACAGCGCCAAGCGAAGCCGGGCTCATGCACACGTGTGTGCACAGCGCCAAGCGAAGCCGGGCTCATGCACACGTGTGTGCACAGCGCCAAGCGAAGCCGGGCTCATGCACACGTGTGTGCACAGCGCCAAGCGAAGCCGGGCTCATGCACACGTGTGTGCACAGCGCCAAGCGAAGCCGGGCTCATGCACACGTGTGTGTGCACAGCGCCAAGCCGGGCTCATGCACACGTGTGCACAGCGCGAATGCACAAGCGTCATGCACACGTGTGTGCACAGCGCCAAAAGCCGGGCTCATGCACACGTGTGTGCACAGCAGCTGCCGGGCTCATGCACACGTGTGTGCACAGCGCCAAGCGAAGCCGGGCTCATGCACGTGTGTGCACAGCGCCAGCGAAGCGGGCTCATGCACGTGTGCTCTCATGCACACGTGTGTGCACAGCGCCAAGCGAAGCCGGGCTCATGCACGTGTGCACAGCGCCAGCGAAGCCGGGCTCATGCACACGTGTGTGCACAGCGCCAAGCGGCCGGGCTCATGCACGCGTGTGTGCACAGCGCCAGCGAAGCCGGGTGTGCGGCGCCAGGCGGCCGGGCTCATGCACGTGTGCGCACAGCGCCAGGGCGAGCCGGGCTCATGCACACGTGTGCGCACAGCGGGCTCATGCACACGTCATGCACACGTGCGCACAGCGCAGGCGAAGCGGGCTCATGCACACGTGTGCGCACAGCGCCAGGCGCCGGGCTCATGCACGCACGCTGTGCACGCTCATGCACACGTGTGCGCACAGCGCCAGGCGGCCGGGCTCATGCACACGTGTGCGGCCAGGCCGGGCTCATGCACACGTGTGCGCACAGCGCCAGGCGGCCGGGCTCATGCACACGTGTGCGCACGCGCAGGCGGCCGGGCTCATGCACACGTGTGCGCACAGCGCCAGGCGGCCGGGCTCATGCACGTGTGCGCTGCACAGCGCCAGGCGGCCGGGCTCATGCACACGTGTGCGCACAGCGCCAGGCGCCAGGGTGCGATCATGCACACGTGTGCGCACAGCGCCGGGCTCATGGCGGCCGGGCTCATGCACACGTGTGCACAGCGCCAGCGGCCGGGCTGCACGTGTGCACGCCGCTCATGCACGCGTCATGCACACGTGTGCACAGCGCCAGGCGAAGCCGGGCTCATGCACACGTGTGTGCACAGCGCCAAGCGAAGCCGGGCTCATGCACACGTGTGCACAGCGCCAAGCGAAGCCGGGCTCATGCACACGTGTGTGCACAGCGCCAACAAGCGAAGCCGGGCTCGTGCATGATGCCAGCCACCTCCCAGACGAAAGACGTGCGCTAGTTTCTGCAGACTGGCAGGCCGAGGCTCAGACGAGATCGTGGAGAGAAAGCCAGGGAAGCGCCTGTATGGAAGGGCAGGGGGCAGGGGGGCAGGGTTGCAAACGATACTGCGTAGGGGTGCATGGATGTGGGAGAGAGAAGTTCCCCAGCACAAAGGAGAAATGTGGCAAAGGGCGGAAGGGCAGTGCTTGTGACAAAAAGGACCCCTGAGGCCCTGCAGCGGGAAAGGGTGGGCTGTCCAGGTTCGGAATCTGACCTCTCCAAAGCTCATGCGGTTGGCCTGCTTCCGGATCTCAGTCAGCCCCAGCCGCTCCTTCATCTTGCGGTACCTGGGGATGGGTGCTGGGGGTCAGGGGGTGGGGGGAGAAGGGGCGGGCGGGGGCGGTGTGGGTGAGCCCCTACCCTTCCCAGCCTGGCTGGCCCTTGGGGCCCACCTGCGTCCACCTCGCTTCTTGCGCTGCCCATCCAGGGGCGCAGGCAGTGGCTTCACCTGCTTCACAGGGGGCGGCTCCTGCCACTTGTCAAACTTCCGCTCAATCTCGTCCTTCAGTTCATAGCCCACCTGCGGAGGGCGTGAGGGGCCCGTTAGGGCCTGGGGGGCCCGTCCACTCTCAGGCCCAGACCCCTCCCTGCACCACACACACACAACTGTCTCGACAGGGTGAAGGCAGCCCCTCAAATACAGCACAGCCAACCCCAGGTCCGAGCCTCCTCCCCAGCCTTCACCCCCAGCCTCTGCCAAGTGGGGTCACCTGGGAGCCTCACCTGTGCTTTCTCTCCCACCAAGCTCTTCCCTCAGAAAGACCCCCAAATGTCAACCCGCTCCCAGCACCTCTGCTGCAGTAGAAGCGTCTGCAGGACGCGCCCGCCCCACCTCCAGCCTGGGGCCAGCACACTGGCCACGCCCTCCCCCCGGGACTCCGCCCCCAGGCACTCACGTGAACTGCTTGCTAACGTCACCCGTCACCCGGGTGTACGGTGTACGCTCGTTACTACACCCTCACCTCTTCAGAGAAGCCCCTGTCCACCTCCCCCACCAGCCCGGCACCCTCTGATCCTTAGTTCAGCAGCGACTCAGCGCCGCTGGACACACCACGGACATCCCTGGTCTCCTCGCCTTGCCCCCAACCAGAACGTGAATGCAGGCACACAGACAGAGCTTCGGTCTGAGCACCTCCCTGCTGTACCCCCAGCATCTCAACCAGTGGTCGAGAGGAGACAGGGAGGTGGGAGGAGGCAGACCAAACGCCTGAACACTGTCAGGCTAGGAGCCTGGATGTCAGGGCACAAGACACAAAACGCATCCACTTTCACGGAGCTAGTCTGCCAAGGAAGCCACAGGTGAGCTGAACGGCGGTCTAGGGGACGAAGACCGTGTCCACCAGGGTGTCATGGCCGTCTCCGGTCCTTACGGACGCAGCGCCTGGCACGACCTGAGAAATGCTGTAGGTGTGAAGAGGTAGAGTACCCCAGAGGGTCAGAGTGGGCCCCACATCATCTCCGGGTCCTTAAGAGTCAGAGGAGGACACACGGAGACAGGCCCTGGGTCAGGGAGACCTGGAAGACTAGGCTGCCCGCAGTGTGCACGGAGGAAGGGCCGTGAGCCGCAGGCGCCTCCAGAAGCTGGAGAAGGCAGGGCATGGATCCTCCCGGAGAACCTCCAGAGGGACCGCCGTGCCTGCACCCGGACTGCAGCGCATGGACTTCTGACCCTGCACGGACTTCTGACCCGCGGGGCTGGACGACGCTAAGACACGACACACGCACCTCTGCACGCTTAGAACAGCGCTCTGCGTGGGGGGGTCCTGGTGGGGACTCCCCCAGGACACGTTACAGACCCACCTTCCCTTCTGTGCTCTCGTGGAAGCTGTCCACACGGGCCGCCAGTGTGCACTTGGCGGCCACCAGCCGGGCTGCTTTCCGCCGGAGATCCTGGAGCAGCAGGGAAGGGGGCCGAGTCAGCGAAGAGGATTCGTTTGAGACCCCTGAGCATTTCGGAAGCCCCAGCCACCACGGTCACCCTCTGCCCGCTGCATTTCACCCTCTTGCTATTACTATAAAAACGTAATGACTTGTTACGGCAACAAAATATCATTATTGGTCATTTCTGACACGCCTTTTAACAACTTGAGCCCCTTGGCGCAGACATTTGTATTACTGCAGTGGAAGACTGTCACGTACTAAAAAGTAAGCGATCACAACAGAAAACGTTTGTGCATCAGGAAATTGTGTCCTGTGCCACGAAAAGAAGGTGGCCCATGATGTGAGATGCACGTAGACGGTACACGTAAACCCACAGTCACGTCACCATCAATACGGATAATAAAGTTAGCAGCGGCTATGTGTGGGGAGAAACAGCCTCAGCCTAAGAGTTCCGGCCTGGCCCTCAGCTCTGGGGCAGTCACCTTTGTTGGCCTGGGGACCCTGGACGAGGCAGAGACCAGCAATGTGTTTCCGGGGGGTGTTTGGGTTACAGGTTTTCAGTCAACCTGGAACCCAGATGAGCCAGTGGGGCTACCCAATCAAGTCTACACAACTGAACCCCAGAGAAGACTCCCAACATGAAGGCTCAGTGGGGCTTCCCTGGAGGCAAGTCCCCTGCACGCCATCATGCGTGTAGGTCAAGAGTGACATGGGCAACGGGGAGAGGTCTGGAAGTGCAGTGGCTGCCCCTTCTGGCTCTGACCCCACACCTTTCGTGACAACAGACCACAACTAAGTGCGTCAGCTCAGCGAGTCTGCGCCTCCCTCTAGTGGGTCACTAAAGCTGAGGGTGGTCTGGGGACCCCTGTACCTCGCAAGCTAACGCTTACATCACTTGTTATGTGCAAGCGTGACCTGAAGGTGTTTCCCATGCAGAAGTCCTAATCACAACCCCGGGAAGCAGGTTCTATTCCCCCCATTTTACAGACAGGGAGACTGAGGCACAATGATCACATCTCTTGCCCGACTGTGAATCCCAAGCCCAGTGCATGTGCTCCAGGGCTCTTGTTACACTCCGTGAGACCCTGTCGTCCGAGCTCCTGACCACTGTCCTTGGCCGTGACCGTGGGAACCAGAGAGCAGAGGAGCAAGTTGCTGAGGTTCATAGTGCCCCCCAGACAAGGCGGCTCCTGCCACTGCAGAAGGTTCCCCAGGGGCGTGTGCCAGGGGGCTCACCGGTGGCAGAGACTGCACGATGTCGCTGTGGTAGATGTAGCCGGTGTGGGGCAGCACCGAGGTGGACGAGAAGCCAGACAGCGTCTTGCGCTGTGCCCCGAGCAGCATGATGTTGCAGGCGGGCATCTTGGAGAGGTTGGTCAGGCCCCCAGCCACCCCTGCGGCAGGACACGGGGAAGGGAGTCAAGAGAAACACGGGGCATTTGTCCGGGGGCTCAGAGAGGTGAAACCATCTGCCCAAGGGTGCACGATGAGGCAGTGGCCCAGCAGGAGCACCAGAGTCTACAGAGCTGCACGGCCCCTGCTGTGTCAGAACAGCGGCCTCCACGCTGGGGACACTCTGATGACGGAGCCTGGTGTCAATCACCCCTGGGTTCCCATGGGCCTGTCTACAGGCCCCGCCCAGGGGAGAAGCTGTGGCAGATAAAAGTGTGTGCCTCTCGCTGGGGACTGCTGTGCGCCAGGCCCCGTGCTGGGCGTCTGTAAGATTAGGGAACCTGAGCAAGCATGAGGCTCCAGCACAGTCAGGTAACCCTCCAGCGAGCAGAGTGGCCCCCCGCAGAGGCTGACGTCACAGCCCAGTGGCCTGCATGCCGCCTTACAGCACCACAGGGCCTTTGCAGACTCAAGGACGACTCCACATAAACACAGAGGTCCTCATGAGCCCAGGGATGAGGCAGAGTCACCGGGTGTGAGACAAGAGACTCTAAGGTGAGGAAGACCCAGAGCCAGGGTGCAGGCTGCTTCTGGAGGCCAGGAGAGGCCAGGAAGTGGACTCCCACCTAGAACCTCCCTAGAGGAACACAGGAGCGGCCGACACCCTGATTTTAGCCAGGCAGTCATGGGACAGTAGCACACCCCAGATCACCACTGGGGAAACCGAGGCACACCAAGTCACCCGCCTGAAGACGGGAGGTCAGTGGGAGGGGGCGGCAGGGTCCACACTTGAGTTAACCTTGCCCTGAAACCACCACAGTCTGGCACACACCTGCCGCCCCAGGCTCTGCTGCTAGCTGAACTGCGTCTCCCCACACTCCTGCGCTGAAGCCCCACCCCCGACCACCTCAGAATGTGGTATGTTTGGAGATGGGACTGCTTGGAGAGATCCTTGTCACTGACCTCTCACCTTCGGGTGGGTGACAAAGACCCAGCCTGTGGACATGCCGCTCCCGGCCTCCGGGACCCCGTGACGATGAACCTCAGTTTAGGGCCCCCACTGCCAGCTGCCCCACCTATGGTGCTTTGTCACGGCAGCTGAGCGGCCCAGCGCAGCTGAGCGGCCCAGTCCCCGAAGAGCCCCTCGGATGGAGGGGCTAGGAGCCCGAGGAAGACCACTCTTCAGCCCCAACACGCTGTCTGCCGTCCCATCTCGCGGGGGAAACCACGGCCCTGACGGCTCATGCTGCCTGTGTGGGGGGAGCCAGGAGCTGCTGGGATGTGCAGGGCCAGGCAGCGCCGGCCTTGCCGGCAGCCACACGACGCCCTCCTCCTGTCCAGGCCAGCCCTGCTCAGGGCCCCCATCCTTTCTGTGGGTCTGCGGACCGAGCAGGCCAGCCGGCCTCTGTGATCTCCAGGAGCCATGAAAGGGCACGGGGGCCCTGGGCCGGATGCCCCGTGTCATACACGAGGGAGGCGGCTTCCCTTCGCCGCGATCGCACTGTCCCAGGGCAGCCCCTGCCCCCACTCGGTGCCAGGACCTCACCCATGATCTTCGCGGCCGTGGACGCCCCAATGATGAGGGAGAGGTTGGGCGCGATGAAGGACATCCGAGACTCCACGTACTCGTAGATGCGGTGCTTGGAGGCGTTCAGCTCCAGCGCCATGTCACAGGCTTCCTCCAGCCGCTCCAGCTCCTCCTCTGACAGCTGCTGCCTGTGGCACATCCAGACTCAGGGGTGCGGCCAGCAGGGACCCAGCCCCTCCCGGGCACCCTACCTGATGGCCGGGTGTGCACGCGTGAATGCACATGTAGGCACAGCATATATGCGCGCACGCACACGTGCGGTCTCAGGGCAATTGTAAGTCCTATCAGCCTGGAAGCGAGGGCTGCTGGGAGTCACAGGTTTTCGGTCAGCACCCCCTTGCCCGCCTGTGCCAGGCCCTTCCCCGTGAGCCCCACAGGCCCCTCCTCATCCTCCAGCTCTAGGCCTTGCTGACCACTGCGGCCCCTGCCCCGCTGCTTCCCTCAGGCACCGTCACCGGCTGCGATTCACGGAGCCTCCCGTCCACCTCTGGCACCAGACGGTGGCCCCCGAGGGGACCCCACCCTGGATTCTCAGCAGCGTGTCCAGCACGGCCCTGGCACGTGGAAGGTGCGGGGCAAGTACTCGCTGAGGGAGACCACGAAGGTGGGCTGTCACCACTGTTACTTTACAGAGGGGACCTGAGGCCAGGATGGCGAAGGGGACTGGCCGGAAGCCACGGAGCTGGGAACTGGTAACCAAAGCCAACCACATCCCTGCCCCCCTCGGTTGCCCCATCATGCTTACGGCGCACAGATGAGGGACCGTGGAGGCCCCCAGGCCCCTGCAACCAAAGTCCAGTGGGCTGACGCCCAAGGCTTCTCTTAGACATGGCACAGCCGCCACAGGGGCAGGAGGGCACCAAGGGCCACACACCAAGTCCCCATCTTCATGACACCTTCATCCCCGCAAGAGGGGTGTGCCCGGGACAAACACTCGGAACCAGGCGGCCCTCTGCCTCAGCACCCAGGACCCCGGGCCCCACACTCACTACACACACGTGGGACAGAACACCCGTCCCGGCGGGACCCCGAGGTCTTCCTCTGCCGTGAGATGGGCCTGTGGGGGCCCTAGCCGCTCCGCCCGCCCCGCGCACGCACCCCTGAGTGGTGGAGGCCGTGACGCTGACGACCATGATGGTGGCGTTGGTCAGGATCTGCTGCAGGTTCTCGTTGTTCTTGCACTTGTCCAGGCTGTTGCCCAGCTCCTGGGGGTGGGGGAGGAGGGCACAGAGACTCAGGCCGGCCCGGGAACCTCTCCTGCTCCTGCGCCACCTGTCCCTTCCAGGGACGCTGGAAAGGCGGGGCTCTGTACACAGCGTGCCCCGCACCAGGTCCAAGAGCTTCCCCGCTCAGAGCATCAGCACCACACCGCTGGTCCAGAGCCGGCCGCGGCAGGCCGGCCACCGGGGGGTCCTGCTGCCCCTCAACGCAGAGCGCAAACACAACCACGCTGCTTCCCCGCACGGAGGGCCCCCATCCTCGTCACCCAGACTCGCCAGGAGCCTCCCCGCCCGTGACCGGGCCTTCCCCTGCGCCTGACCCTCCTGGGGAGGTCAGGTGGGATGTGGTCTCATCACCTGTCTCCCCGCTGCCTGAGTCCTGGCACTCCTAAGTTCCCCCAAATCTCCGCACGGCTGCCCCCGCATCAAATGTCAGATCTCCAAACACCACGCGCCCCAAGCACGGCCAGAGAAGCGCTGGCCAGCCGGCACGGGGCACCCCCATCTCCCTCCCCGCTTCCTCGGCCACGACCAGCCCCCTGGCCCTTCCTGGGTGGCCCAGCCAGGGAAGGAGCGGGCCTGGAGGTGGGGGAGAGCAGCCTTGAGGACATTCTTTGCAGGCCCCGTCCCTTTCTTGCTGGGGAGCCTGGAGCAGCTGAACCACCAGGATCTCCAGGCCTCAAGAGAACGGGGAGGGCAGCCTTTCCCCTCAGACCTGGGGGTCGGAAGGCAGCTCTTCCTGAGTCCCCACTTCTGTGCACTCACCTTGACCGTGCGGATGTAATCCAGTGCGTTGGGGACCAGGGACTCCAGTTCGGGGAATCGCTTTGAGTACTTATCCCGGATGAACTTGTGGATGATGTCTGAGGCGGACAGACAGGCGAGGTGTCTGATGGGGCAGGGGGACTCCAGCGGCTGTCCCCAACATCCAGTCCCCCTAACATCCAGTCCCCTCTTCCCTTAGTGACTGAACCCCGGAATTTAGCAGGGCTCACAGACACCCAGCAAAAACACAGTTTCCTGCTGCTCACACTGCCGCACGCGGCCACGTGAGTTAGTTCTGGTTTACGAGATGCGATCTGAAATGACACGTGCAATTTGCAGGCCACCCCGTAAACAACTGTGCCCTCCTCTTCCTTCCTCTTTTGCTGGTGGGGATATGGAGGTGACGACTGGAGGTGGGAAGTCACTTGGACCCTGGCACAGGTACAGATCAACAGGACAGAAAAAGCCTGACCCCAGATGCCACTACTCTAGGTCTGGGCTCCTCGCCCAGACTCTCACATCACAGAAAAATACACTTCATTCTTACACAAACTGCTCTGCTGCAGCAGCTAAACCTGGCCTTGAACTAACATGTAGAGTCTGAGAGCAAGACCTTCGGGAGGGCCAGTGGGGAAGGCGACCCGGATTCTGCCTCTGCCCTCCTTGGGGACGGGAGGGGCTGTGAGGGACACCAGGCAGAGCTCTGCTCGCCCTTCACAGCACTCACTCAGTTCGTTCTCAATCTCCACAGTCAGGTTGTTAGCGTCCACAATGACCCGGTATTCAGGGGCGGCCTCGACTGGTCCCATCACTGTGAGGGGAAAAAACAGCCTGGGGTTATGTGCGTCTAGGCTCCCACAGCTGGGGGGAGACGGGGTGTGGCTGGAGGGGCTGAGGAGTAGGCATGGGGTGGGTGTGTCTGCACACCTCCCATCTCTCCCCCTCGTCTGCCCTCCAGGCGTCACGACCCCGTCCTGCCCTGGAACTAAACCCTCTGGCAGCTCCTACACCCCTGCTCCCCACACCCTTGCTCCCCACACCACTGCCGTCTGAGGCTCCCAAGAGACAGGAAGCCCTGGGAGAACAAGAACTGTGTTTCCCAGGAAGCTCCCCGCCCCCCTTGTGCCCAGCACAGCGCCTGGCACACTGGCGACGCTCCTGGGGTACCCACTGGCCTCTGCACTGTTCCCGTCCCACCCTCTCATGGCGCCCCATCTTATCACATTCCACCCGTGAGGCCTGATTCCAGTGCCCAAGCACCACGGGCAGCTCCGCCATCCTCTGGGCCTCTGCATATGCTGTTCCCTCTCCCTGGTACGTCCCTTCCTCAATGTTTTCAAAATGTTCCTCTCCAAGTTTAAACAACAATCACAGCGATGACAGCGATGGTATCACCACAGCCCAGGCACAGCAGCTGACGCACACAGGACTTACCGTGTCTGCCACCGGCCCAAGCGCCTTACCGGCGTTAACCTCTCCTACCCACAGCCAGCGGGGGTGTGGGCATCAAATTAGACCAATGTTGCACAGAAAGAAATGGAGGGACACGGCCTGATGTCACAGAGCCAGCAGAAGGCAGAGATCCGGTCCCCGAGTCCGCATTCTTAACCCTGATGGCTCAAGCGTCTCTATGTCCCTAGGACTCCGAAGGCACCTCGGAATCCTGCTCTGCTCCAACGCCCCCCTTCCTGCCACATCCATCAGACACAACCACCTCCCAGTGCTGAGATGTCTCGTGCCCACCTCCCCCACCAGACACTCAGTGAGATCAGGTCTGACGGAACCCCGAGCCCGACCCATCACTTTCTTTTTTTTTTTTTTTGTTTATGTTTTATTTATTTTTAGGAGAGAGAGACAGCGTGAGCAGGGGAGGGTCAGAGAGAGAGGGAGTCACAGGCTGAAACAGGCTCCAGGCTCTGAGCTGGCAGTCAGCACAGAGCCTGACGTGGGGCTCAAACCCACGAACTGCGAGATCATGACCTAAGCGAAAGTCGGACGCTTAACCAACTAAGCCACCCAGGCGCCCCCCGACCCATCACTTTCACTGCTCCCACAGCTTGTCGGATGGAGAAGCTCCCCAGCCTGGCATTCAAAACCCTGCAGGATCTGGCACTTTCTTCAACCGCCATTGCCCCTGTAGATAAGCGAGGCTCTGCACACACAGCTCTTTCCCAGGAACGCAGCCGCAGCCACAGCCGCAGCCGCCGTTCTCCGTCTGGTGTGTGTATGCACGCTTCAAAGTCCGTTTCAAAGGAGGGGGTCGGCCGCCCCTCCGGCGGCTCCAGTGTCCAGAGCCCCCTCCGTTCCCGTAGGCACTGCCCACTGACAGCTGCCTGGACCTGGCCTGTCAGCTCGGCCAGACCCCTAGCATTCTGAGAGCAGAGAGCTGGCCCGATTCCCTGCGGTGCCCTGCGCCTACAGGGGCCTGTCATGAAGCACCTGGAAGACTTTAAAGGAAAGAAGCAAAGGACGGGTCTGACCACACCGCTGCTGTGCCCAACAGTCTCCTGTGGCCACTTCAGCAGTAAGTTCCATCCCACCTTGGCAAGAAGCCTGTGTGGCAACGTGAGCAGACTCTAGAGCTGAGCTGAGCACTCAAGAGACAAGCCAGGTCCCAGAAGCTGGAGTTCTGATAATTGCACATTATCAGGGTTACTTTGTAGTAACCAGATGATACCAGTTTTCTGTACATGGTAGCAGTAATTTTTTTTTTTTTAATGTCATACTTATTTCTGAGAGAAACAGACAGACAGACAGCGTGAGCAGGGGAGGGTCAGAGAAAGAGGGAGACACAGAATCCAAAGTAGGCTCCAGGCTCTGAGCTGTCAGCACAGAGCCCAACGCGGGGCTCGAACCCAGAACCGTGAGATCATGACCTGAGCTGAAGTCGGACGCTTAACCGACTGAGCCACCCAGATGCCCCAATCCTTCTTAAGTAAACTAAAGGACAAAAGCACCCTGGTTTAGAGAAAAACATGAAGTATACAACGAAATGAGTAGTTTATAAATGTGGCAAAACCCCTAACGGCACACGGGAATCACTAACACTTTCAAAGCCTCAAGGGGAGTCCTTCAGCAGTGAGTACTCACTCGGCCCAGAACAATAACTTAAAAAGTGTCAGCTCCATGAGGCGCCTGGGTGGCTCTGTCAGTTAAGCACCAGACTTTGGCTCAGTTCATGATCTCATGGTTCTTGAGTTCAAGCCCGGTGTCCAGCTCTGTGCTGACAGCTCAGAGGCTGGAGCCTGCTTTGGATTCCGTGTCTCCCACTCTCTGCCCTTCTCCTGCTTGCGTGCTCACTCTCTCACAAATAGATATTTTAAAAATTTCAGAAAGAAGTACTAACTTCATAATGCAATGTGTTCTCAGGGGAGAAGGAAACTGGATTGGGTGTAAAAGAAAAAGAAGGGGGCGCCTAGGTGGTTTGGTCAGTTAAGTATCTGACTCCTGATTTTGGCTCAGGTCACAATCTCCCAGTTTTGTGAGACTGAGCACCTTGTCGGGCTCTGTGTTGAGAGTGTGGAGCCTGCTTGGGATTCTCTCTCTCCCTCTCACTGTCCCTCCCCCTCTTGTGTGCCCCTGTGCTCGTGCGCGCTCTGTCTCTCTCAAAAATAAATGAGTAAATAGGGGCACCTGGGTGGCTCGGTCGGCCGACTTCAGCTCAGGTCATGATCTCACAGTTCATGGGTTCGGGCCCTGCATCGGGCTCTGTGCTGACAGCTCAGAACCTGGAGCCTGCTTCAGATTCTGTGTTTCCCTCTCTCTCTGACCCTCCCCTGCTCATGGTGTCTTTATCCTCTCTCAAATATTCAAATAAATAAACAAATAAATAAATAAATATTAAAAAAAAAAAGAAAGAAAAGAAAATAGGGCTCTCAAAAAGGCTGAGAAGGAAACAGACCTAACTTGCAGAGCTACAAGCAACAAAAGAGCCAAGGAAGTGGGCAAGGCGGGTCAACACCTGGGGTGGGGGCAGGTGAGTGGGAGGGGGAAGGTACCTTCCGAGGCCTTTGCTTGCTTGCTGATGTACTCCTCAATCTTCATCATGATTTCAGCAAACTGTTCAGGGGAGACAGGAGAGTGGGAACTCGGGACTCTTCAGGAAGAGTTACTGCACACGTCAGCCCTGCGGGGAGCTCCTGTCTACAGCCCGCTCACCATCTTGCTGTCCCACAGCTTGGCGATGCTCTTGACCGAATCCCCGGAAAGATCCAGCTGTGTCTCCTCCTGCACATCCTCAATTGCTGGCTCCTCTTCTTCCTCCCCATAGCTTCCTCCTTCCTCCTCTTCTGCAGCCTCCTCAAGGTCAGCCAGGAGCTCATCTGCCAGAGACATGCCGAGACCTATGCGAAGGGAGAGCAGGGTTCCCCCTTCATTAACGAGAGGGGCTTCTCCCCAAAAAGGCCCTGGTCCTTCTTGGATCAACCCCATGAGCAAGCAGTCTCCATAAGGACAAGTTTTTCATCTGCTTTCTTAGTCACGTCCTAACTGTGCCTGGCACGTAATAAGTGTTCAATAAATACCCACTGAATCAGTCCATGAACAAACCTCCCCAAACTAGGTGGTCTCCAGTCACAGCTCCCACCATCTACCACTCTCACACTCTACATCATCGGGCAAGACACAAGAGCGCCCCCCGCATGCCACCACCTAAGACTTAAAATTTTTCAAATCTTCTCCTTGAGGATATTGAACGTCTCCTAGGCTTCTTTTTTCTATAAAAGAGACTCCTCCCCAATACTGTAGGGCCCCATAAGAGTGACAGATACCCTAAAATATATATCTCCCCAGCCATCAGGGCAACGAGCCGGGGCCTAAAATGTCTAGAGCCCCAACGCTGGTCTCCTCTGGCCATGAGCAGCCTCCTCACCTACTCCAAGCGCTGAGCAAAATTAGTATATTCTTTGAGTCCCAGGAGGTGAAAACGAATGGTAAACACTACTCAACAAAGTACAATCCCCACTGCCTTTTTTTTTTCTTTTATCTTTTTTAAATATTTTTTATTTATTTCTAGGAGAGAGAGAAAGAGACAGTGTGAGCAGGGGAGGGTCAGAGAGAGAGGGAGATACAGACTCCGAAACAGGCTCCAGGCTCTGAGCTGGCAGTCAGCACAGAGCCCGACGCGGGGCTCGAACCCACGAACCGCGAGATCATGACCTAAGCGAAAGTCGGACGCTTAACCAACTAAGCCACCCAGGCGCCCCCCCCTTTTTTTTTTCTTTTAAACAAAACCTCTTCTCCTTCCCGCTTTTCTCCTTTCTATAAAGCAACCCCCCTTCCTCATATCCTTCCCTTCTATACCGCGGTCCCCGGAAGGAAGAATAAAAACACAGGCCGAGTGGGTGACGTGTTGGGCGGAGCACGCTGGGGACTGGGCCCCGGGGGCCTCACGGCCCACGTAAACGCGCAGCTGCAGACGCGCCTGGCCAAGCGGCCGCGCATGTTGCCAGGTGCTCTCTCTTTTTCCAAGAAAAGAGACTCAGAACTTTGTCGCAGAACCTCTCAGTCTCAAAGTTTCTACGCGATTATTTAAGTGAATAATTTAAAACTTTGGGACGCCTGGGTGGCTTAGTCGGTTGAGCGTCCGACTTTCGCTTAGGTCATGATCTCGCGGTTTGTGGGTTCGAGCCCCGCATCGGGCTCTGTGCTGACTGCCAGCTCAGAGCCTGGAGCCTGTTTCAGTCTGTGACTCCGTCTCTCTCTGACCCTCCCCTGCTCACGCTGTCTCTCTGTCTCTCTGTCTTTCTCTCTCTCCTAGAAGTAAATAAAACGTTAAAAAAAAAAAAAAAAAAAAAACTGTAACCCCCCGAGACTCCCGCCGCACAGGCCAAACCCCACAGATCACAGGACAGATTCGGCCCTTGAGGCGGCAGCTGGAGACACGCCTCGGAGGCCCGGTTGCGCGTACGAGACCCGCCGGCCTCCCTGCGCACGCCCGCCCCCGCACCGGACCCAGGAACCCGGCCGCCCGCCCTGCCTGCGCCCGCGACACACGCACCTCTTCCCGCCCGGCACGACGGCTTCTAGGAAAGTCGCTTCCAAACAGCGGTCGACGCTCACCGATGACGTCTCAGCTTCGCGCCGTCGTCGCGGCAGAAGTGCGCTCTGATTGGCTCACGCCCCGGGCCGCCTTTGGAACAACAACTTTATTAGTTCCTGCCGCTAGGCGGAGACGCGGTAGGTCCGAGAGGAGACGGGATCTGTCGGGTTTGCGGCCTGCCGAGGACTGGGGCTGCTGACCAGAGAATCGCGTAGCCGGACGGGAAGGCGCCGAGACAGGAACAAAGACGAGAGCAACTCGCACGGCTGGCGGGGGAGGGAGACGAGAAAGCAAGGCCTTTGAGCCGGGACTCGGGGTGGAGGTGGAGGGGGTGGGGAGAGAAGCCGGAAACAGGGAACTACGACTCCCAGAAGGCGTAGCGGCCAAGTCTCGGATGCCGTGGCCGTGAAGCCTGATGGGACAGGTAGTTTTGCGAACGACTTAATCTAGCGATAAGCCAGGTTGAAAGTTCCGAGACCCGCAGCGTCCGGAGCGGGAGAGAGACATGGAACTGGAACAGAGAGAGGGGTGAGTGGCTTTGCAGAAAACTACGCCTCCCAAGAGACATTGCGGCTGCAGCACGTGCAGCCGTCTGCGCTTTCAGCTGAGGGCGGATGGGGATTGTATTTCATGCAACTGCTTTTGCTGAGCGCTCTTAGGGGACCGGGGTCTTTGCTGGGCCATCCGCGAGGAGAAAGCTGTGGTCTAGAGTGCTGGATCCTAGGACGAGGGGTCGGGAGTCTGGGTTCCTGGATCTGGGGACGAGGGGCTGAGGGAATTGAACTCCTTCGGATCCTCGGGGAGCAAGAGTCTGGAGGTCTGGATCCTGGGGCGACGGGTTGGGGCGCGGACTCTCGTGGGATACCCGCATCCGAGGGAGGAGGGACCGGGAGTTCAGCGTCCCTGAGCCCCCTGACCTTGCAGGACCATGGCAGCCGTGGGCTTCGAGGAGTTCTCGGCGCCGCCGGGCTCGGAGTTGGCGCTGCCGCCGCTGTTCGGTGGTCACATCTTGGAAAGCGAGCTGGAGACAGAAGTGGAGTTCGTGTCTGGGGGTCTGGGCGGCTCTGGACTCCGGGAGCGAGATGAAGAGGAGGAGGCCGCCCGGGGCCAGCGGCGGCGCCAGCGGGAACTAAATCGAAGGAAGTACCAGGCTCTAGGTCGGCGCTGCCGGGAGATCGAGCAGGTAGGTGAGTGCGGATTCCCCGGTGTGGGGGCCCCCCGGCCTAAATTACCACCCCTTCCCCATCTCTGCTCACGTGCCAGCTTTCCTTACCTAGCTGAGTGAACCTTTCATTCACTTATTCGTTCATGGTTCGTTTACTGTGCGTCTGTTATATGTCGGGCACGTGCAAGGCACGCTGGTGTGCACCACCAGTGACTCTGACCACCCAGACCAGCTCACTGATATTTTTCCTACGTGCCTCTGGTGTTCCCCTCTGATCAGGCTTTTCCAAGTCTCCCTTACCCCTTGCATCAGGCTCTCACACCCTGTCCGTCCTGCCCCTTGAATCACCCTTGGATCCTTGTGCTCTCCATCCCCATGGCTCCTGCCCCAGATGCAGATTCTATAGCTGCATCAGAGCATCAGCTTCCTTGGTGAGAAGGAGGAGCACACCTTTGACAGGGACCAGATCTGGAGAGGCTAAGTATACCAGGGCACGAAGTTTGGGTTTTGTTTTGTTTTGAAGAGAGGGGGAGCTCCTGAAAGTTTTCAAACAGGGAGGGACGGGGTCAGGTCAGGATGTTTGAGAGACTGAGCGGGGTTGTATTAGTGCCTCGGGCCTGCTGTAACCAAGGACTACAGACTGTGTGCTGAGGAAGAGCAGTGCACCGTCAGAGGTAGTTCTGGAGGCTGGAAGGGCAAGATCAGGACGCCAGGAGGCTTGCTTGCCGGCAGTCCCTGTGTTCCCTGACGGGCAGATCTCTGCCTTCACGTGGCGTTCTCCCTGTGCGTGCCTCTCTGTGCCCCCAACTTCCTCTGTTTGGAAGGACATGGTCGTGTTGGATTAGGGCCCACTTACTGACTTCATTTGACTCGATCATCTCTGTGAAGACAAATGTGCAGTGAAGCTCACGTTCTGCGGTACTGGGAGAGTTAGGAGTCCACACCATGCAACCCCTCCCGGTGGTGATGGGAGGGATGGAAGAGAGGTGGCTGGTGGAGCGGTCCGGGCAGGACGGGACGAGGCCCGAGCTGGAGCGGGGTTCAGGAGACAGCAGATGGAGACCGGGAGTGCATCAGGCTGCCTGGAGCAGGACCTCGGCTTGCCTGGGGCTGCCTGGGTGTTTGCTCTGACAGGAGGTGCTGGAGGACCTTAGAGTGAGTGGGAGGGAGCAGTGGCAGTGTGTGGGGCAGTCAGCTCCGTGTGCTAAAACGTCCTCCCCTGAAGCTGCGTACGCCCATCGGCAGCTAGCATGTGCGCAGGACACGATGTGCCATTTGGTTTTACGTATGTGTATGTGTGTAGGCGTAAACTAGATGGTGCGGGGACAGATCAGATGTAAAGGACACGAACCAGACACCGCATGGCTTCAGCTAGACCGCCGTTGCCCCCACGCCGTCCTTCGGCTCCCCTGGCCTCCCCTCCTTGACCACGGCTCTCCTACTCTTCTCCCTGGGGCTCCCCCCGGGGCTTCCACAGTAGCAACGGCAGCAGTGACATTCATCCTGGGCGTCCTGTGTTCACAGGGCTGTTCAGTCAGCACGCGGGTAGTGCCGTCAGAGGGGCCGCTGTCCTAGGGGAGACCTGCTGTTCAGGGCTCCCTGCTGCCTCTACCCCTCCACACCCCACCCCTGCACTCCCTCAGCTGGCAGTGGGGACCCAGCCCCGTTTAACACATGCGTGCTGGGGTCCAAAGGGACTCAGGCATTTGCTCAAATGGAGCTGGTATGTGCTCTTAGCCCCCTCGCCCCCTTAAGTGGTGGTGGTATTCCTGGTTTTTACAAATGCAAAAACCTGAGGCTCAGAGAGGTTCTAAGTAACTTCCCCAAGGTCAGCCGGCAAAGTGGCAGGCTGGGGTCGGAAGCCAGGTCTTCTGACCCAGGGGACAGTACCTGCTCATCTACGTCTTGGCTCACGCCTGTCTCCGCCGGCCCTGAAGTAGGCACCTCCTGCCTAATCCCCAGCAAGCCGCCGGTTCAGTGTCACGTGACACGCGACACTACAGGAAGTACTGTGCTAAGTTACACTTTGCAAAGTATGTGTGGAGCACCCCCTCTGCCAGGCTCTGCTCGAGGCACGGGGCACACGCACGAGTCCCTGTCCACCAACTACGTCCCGGTGGGCGAGAAGGCAGTGGACTGCCAGAAGGAAGGACACCCGCGGGGAGGAGGGGCTGGGCGCCCAGGTCGGGGAGGGGGAGGGGGCGTGGTACAGTGCAGCCGGAGGTCTGGGTGGACTCCCGGACTGGCAGCATGGAACTCAGACTCGAGGGAGCTGTGCAGGCGTGTGGTGCAGCCCCCGGGACAGGAGGAGGCCCCCGGGCGTGGAGCGGATGGAGTGGAAGAGCAGGAGAGGCCGCGGGGCAGCGGGGCCGCTCCCTGGGTGTGGACTGAGCAAGGGGAGTCCGGTGACGCGTGCGCGCTGCTGCCCCCCTGCAGGTGAACGAGCGGGTCCTGAACAGGCTGCACCAGGTGCAGAGGATAACGCGGAGGCTGCAGCAGGAGCGGAGGTAACCCCTTGCGTGCCGGCCGGGCCCCCGCCCCGCCCCTGCTCCGCGCCGCTGCTCCCAGCGCCTCTCAGGCTCGCTGCCCCCTCCGCGTCTGCCCAGTGCTCCTGGGGCCACTTGAAATGAAGTAGAAAGTTCACGACATCAGAGTCTGTTCCTGGGTCGCTGTCGCCGCATGCGCGGTGCTCCCCAACAGCGGCAGGCGGGCATGGCGCAGGCGCCGGAAGGTTCCCGCACACTTCCCCAATGCTCGCAGCACCGTGGTTCGAGGGCCACCTAGACACTGCCAACCCCGGATCCCGTCTGCAGCTCTGGACAGTGTCCGCCTGCTGGACAGTGACTTCTGGTCACCTCACAGGCATCCAGAACCAGCCCTGATCTCGCCCCCCCACCCCTGTCTGCTCACATCAGAGAACGAGCCCTCCCAGCTGCTGCTTTGTCACGCCTCGTCTGCTGCACCCTCAAAACAGACCCAGGACGCCAGCGCCCCGGGCCCAGGGACACGGCCCTTGTCCAATTCCTGCCACCCGCTCCTAGGTCCTGTCCCAACACCCTGGGTGAACCTCTTTTCCTGTTTGTCCCCTTAGCCAAAATCCTCTTCACAGTCAGAACCAAAGAGCTAATGGAAGCGAGGGGTGGCCCGCATGGCTGAAACATCACAGCTGGGAAAGTACCGGTAGCTGCTAAACTCCCCTTAACAACAGCAGCAGTCAGGACAGTTCACCGTGCGAACCGCTTATCTGGGGCTCGGCCCTGTGGTTCTCACGGTGCGGTCCCTGGACCAGCAGCGGGGGAACTTGATTCTGGCTCAGGTCACGATCCCAGAGTCGTGGGAGCAAGCCCCTGCGTCAGGCTCTGCGCCAACAGTGCAGAGCCTGATTGGGATTCTCTCCCCCTCTCTCTGCCCCTCCCCTGTGCGTGCGCACTCTCTCTCTGTCACAAAAAAAGACGCCACTGTGTAAAAGTGGTAAGGCAGTTCCCCCAAATTTAAGAACAGAATTCCCACGTGATCTAGCAATTCCACTTCTAGGCGTGCCCCCGAAAGAGTTGAAAGCAGGTCACTGGCAGATGGGCGCACGCCCAGGACCCTAACAGTATTCGCTGGAATAAGCGTGGGAGGCCCCAGGCATGCGGGTGTGGGTGAGCACATGAACAAAATGTGGTCAGTCTCCACGTGAGAGTGGGATTCAGTCTTAAAAAGGAAGCAAACCCCGCCACAGGCCATCCCGGGCATGACATTCTACTTAGGGAAGCAAGACCTTCAGCGCAGGACCAGCTACTGCATGATCCCACCGCACGAGGCACCCGTCAGGGTCACAGGGGCAGAAAGGAGAATGGTGGCTGCCAGCCGCAGGGGACGGGGAGTTGTTTCATGGGGCAGAGTTTCTGGGAAGACGAAGAAGAGAGTCCTGGAGTCAGATGGCAGTGATGGTCACACAGGGGTGTAAATGTACTTAATGCCATGAAGCCGCACACTTAACAGCAGTTACGCTGACAGATTATATGTTATGAACGTCTTACTACAATTCTTAAAAACGTAACTTTTTTTAAAACGGGGGGGGGCGGGGAAGATGAAACGTAAGATGGACCAAGTCACTTCTCTGAACAAAACGAAACCCTGCGGAGGGTGCCAGCTGAGTCCCACCCTCCCCACCCCTGCCGCACTCACACTCGCTGTACTCGCTGTGCCTTCCGCCAGAAAGGCTTTCCTGCCACCTGCCACTCTCTTCCCTCCTCCACCAGGGCCCCACCATCCTTTTGAGGTTTCAAACCCTCTTCCAAGTATCCAGTGTTCCCCTTTCTGCTTTCAAGCTTATTCTTTCTTTTAGAATGAGCACGTGCACACTAGCTGGGGAGGGGAGGGGAGAGGAAGAGAGTCCCATGCAGGCTCTGCACTGTGAGCACACGGAGCCTGACGCAGGGCTCGATCCCATGACTCTGAGATCATGACCCGAGCTGAAATCAGAGTCGGTCGGTTAGCTGACTGGGCCACCCAGGCGCCGCGCAGCTTGCGCTGTTCTGTGGATCGGCTGATGGTCCCCCTGCAAAACTGAGCTCAGTGTGCATGGGGATGTTGTTTGGTTCCCCGGTGTGTCCTGGGCCCTGAGACGGTGCAGAGCCGGTGTGGACACACGCTTGTGAAGAGACTGCGTGATACACCCTCGGCCCAGGCGCTGGGCCCAGGTGGCATTCAGAGCTTAAGCAAACAAACAAGAACCCAAAACCGGGGAAGCGGAGACGGGAAGCCGAGAAGGCCCTGCGCCCGTCTGTCTAGCCCTTCAGTCCTGATAAAGAACACAGCTGCCACCGGAACGTTCCCTGAGCCCGCACGTGCTGAGCACTAGGAGATGCAGTGTCACCCTCACGGCCACCCACCCACTCAGGGTTGTCACGTCCTGTTGACCGAGCAGGAAGCAGGTGCAGAGAGGTCACCTCGTGCGGCCCAGGGTCCTACTGTCTGGGCAGGCACTAGGCACTCAGGTCTCAGATCTGGGAGCTCCAAACCTTCTGAGTCGAGGGCCACCTGGCTTCGGAGCTGGGCTCGGCTGTCGGTGCCCCTTTCCCAGCCACTGGACGCTGACGCTGTGCCCCTGGCGGCCTCTCTCCGGAGCAGGTTCCTCATGAGAGTGCTGGATGCGTACGGCGATGACTACCGCGCCAGCCAGCTCACCATCGTGCTGGAGGTGAGCGCGGCCTCCGGGCGGGCTGTGGGGGGGGGCCAGGCGCGGGCACGGAGCCTTCACCTCCAGCCCCTTCCCCCCACCAGGACGAGGGCAGCCAGGGCACGGATGCTCCCACCCCCGGCAACGCCGAGAACGAGCCCCCAGAGAAAGAGGGGCTGTCCCCACCCCGAAGGACACCCGCGCCCCTGGAACCCAGCAGCCCGACCCCTGGTGAGGGGCCCAGTGGGCGTAAGAGGCGGCGAGCACCCCGGGATGGACGCCGAGCGGGAGCTGCGCTCACTCCAGAGCTGGCGCCAGTGCAGGTGGGACCAGGGCTCCGGGGTTTGTGACCGCAGCCCACGCAGCCTCAGGGCTGGGGCAGCTGCAGGGGCAGGATGGCCAGGGACGGAGAAAGAGCTGGAAAAACCCAGGGGGGAGGACTCTGGTGGAAAAGGACCGGGAGTGGGGGTGGGGGGGGCGGAAGGAGGGTGGAGAAGGTTGGGAGCGGAGAAGGGAGGGTCACGGAACTAGGGTGGAAGGGAAGGCAGGGGGTGTCAGGGTCCTCTCTGAGGTGCCAGATCGGTGATGCCAGCGGCCTTTCTCTAGGTCCCAGGCCTGCTCATGCCTGCCCCTTCTCTCCCCCAGATTAAGGTCGAGGAAGACTTTGGCTTCGAAGCGGATGAGGCCCTGGACTCCAGCTGGGTTTCTCGGGGGCCAGACAAACTGCTGCCCTACCCCACCCTAGCCAGCCCCCCCTTTGACTGACCCCCCCCAACCCTCAATAAACTGACCGACAGACTTGTCTTGGCCACCATCTACTGTTTCCACCTCTGATCACACACAAGGTCCGATTCCGGGGTCGCTTTTCACATTTTATTGGCCACAGGGGAGGGGGCCTCCTCCGCATCACCGGAGGTGCTCACAGTTTCTTCAGCCACTCCAAGCTTGGACCCTCAGGGTCCTGGGGGTGGCTGGGCACGTCGGACATGTTCCCATCATCTCGGAGGGGCACTGTGGGGCAGGAGGGTGGCCCACTAAGACCAGCAAGACCTCGGGAGGCCCACAGAGAAAGCCAGATTATACTCGGAGAGGGAAATGGGACCCCAGGGGGGGAGGGGTGCAGAGAGAAGCAGGCGGAGACCCAGAGGACGGGAGAGCAGAGAGAGACAAACAGAGGGCAGACACCCCGAATGACAAAAATCCAGAAAGCAGCAGAGAAGGTAACCCTGGGA
Organism: Proteles cristata cristata; assembly: GCA_017311185.1. Lineage (NCBI taxonomy): Eukaryota > Metazoa > Chordata > Mammalia > Carnivora > Hyaenidae > Proteles > Proteles cristata. Next base: position 112,712 of record JAESUZ010003054.1, on the reverse strand, counting down.
GGAATACAAATCTGGAATCACAGAAACTCAGAAATGAAAACAGACCGGAAATAAGTTTTAACGGCATGTGGATTACATCTCAAAAACAGTCCAGCCTGCACTGCAGAATGTGTCCTTGCTGAGGAAAGACCCACCCATACTTACTCCTCCCCCAGCACAGGGAGGTGGATCCCCACCCCCACCACTTCTGGGCAGCCCCTTCCCACTCACCTGGATAGGTGTAGGGCGTGACCTGGTTGATCATGGTGGCGTATTTGGTGAAGGGGCTGATGGTGGGCAGAATTACAGCTGTGGAGACACAGGAGTGAGGCTTAGGGGAAGGTGGCTCTTGGGTGGGGAGGGCATGGGGTGGTCAGGGGCAGAAGCTGAATCTTGGCAAAGTAGGAGTCGAATGCATGAGAGGGAGCAGGGAGGTCCTGGCCCCTCTAGGAGCCCCGTGGCACTCTGGGATCCCCATTTATCAGCAGGAAGGCGGGGGGAAGAAATGGGGGTGGTCATCGAATGAGTGCAGGAGTATAGAGGTGGTCATGAAGCACAGGGTGGCGGGGGACGGGAGTGTTTTGGGAATGTTCCAGAGAAATCATGAACTTTAACAAAATGAGGGAAATGGGGGATGTCACTGAGAAAGGATTAGTTTCGGAGAAATTACAGTTCACCTAGGGCGGAAGCCAGGAGTCCCCAGAGCTGGGGAAGGGGGTATAAAACAATGTTCTAGGCCAGCACTCTTCACTACAAATACAGGAGCCACATCTTTAATTTCACGCCTTCTAAGAGCCACTTTGGAAATAAAGTTAAAGGATACAAATTAATTTAAAAAGTTATTTAACCTGGTACATCGCAAGCATCAACTAAGCATATAGTCAACATGCAAAAAGCTGAAGATATTTTAGGTACTTGTCCTATACCTTCCAATCCGGTGTGTACTTGCCACGAGCGTAAAGTGCTCCATCTCAGGTGCTCAGTGGCCAGTGTGGCCCGTGGCTGCAGTACTGGACAGGGGCTCTAGAACCTTACCCAGTGTGTGGCCCACAGACCACCCGGGCTGACAAGGTCTGGGACCCTGATAGAAACGCTGCATCCCAGACCTAACCAATGACAGCCTGTAAGTGACGCCCAAAGCACATTAAAGGATAAGCAGCCTTGTTCTAGAACAGGCTGTCATTGAGGGCAGCCCGTTAGCGTTTGCACAGGATAGATTCCCCAGCCCCACCTCCACCCACCTCCACTGAATCTGATGGGTGGCGACGGTGGAAAGTGGGTAGCGTTCGGACATTTATTTTTACCGCTCCCGTGTTTTTAATGCATACCCATGTCCCTCTTGGGTAGGTGTGTACGGGTGGGAGAGTCATAATATTGGGGAGGGGGGTAGGCAAGGGGTCGGCGCGGGGGCGCTGACACACCAGCGGAGCAATAGAACCTTGAGGGTGGCGACGGGACCTCGGAGCTCCAGGACGGACGCAGGTGGGGGGCGATGGGACCTTTGGGGAAGGTGGGGGTGGGGGTAAGGTTGGGACGCCGGCCGGGGGCGATGCACGCTCACGCACCGAGGCCCCCGATGGTGAAGGACGCGACCAGCACCGGCTCCTTGGCCCAGACATCCTTGAGGAAGGCGGTGAGTCCTGGAGAGGGGGGCGAGGAGGGTCACCCCTGCAGGAGATGCCCCAGATGACCTCTAACCTCCGCGCGCCACCCCCACCCTGAAGGAGCCCCATCGTGATCTCGGCGTCCCCCGCTAACCCAGACCCCTCCGTCTCCACGGGGGCTCGGCCCTGCCCTAGCCCCGCCACTGCTCTGGGCTCCCGGAACCACCGGGCCCGCGCGCCAGCGGCCCCGTCACTTACTCCCGGCCATCTTGGTGTCTGCGGCGGCGGCGGCGGCGGCGGCAAGAGCGCGGAGCACTCTGGGAGTTGTGGTCCCTGCCCCGGGGGCTTCGCTGAGCCTGCGCGTGCGCACTGGCAAAGAGCAGCCGTTCCTGGCCGGGGCGAAGACGCGGGGTACTTCGGGAGTTGTGGTCCCCGCGCGCGTCTCCGCAGTCTGAGCCCACGCGTGCGCACTCAGCAGAGCAGCTGTCCGAAGCGGTGCTGCAGATTGAAGTGCAAACCTGTCTCTTTCGCCTAGGGGTCACTCCGGAGGTGCGCTCCCAGTCCTCCAGCTGCGACCCATCTAAGGCGGAATGCAGTAGTCCTCATTTTAGAGTTTATTCAGGAAAGCCCATTTTATAGACGGAGAAACGGAGGCTGGGAGAAGACAAATGACTGAGCTATCATTTGAAGTCGCAGTTCAACATCAGTTCGTCCTGGAAGCTTTAACTCTCATCTAATCCACAGAAGGTTAGAGACCTTCTGTGGATTCTCTCAGCGCCATATCTGGCTTCTATGGTAGCTCTCTCTCTCTCTCTCTCTCTTTTTTTTTTAACTCACCTGGTCGGCCTCCCTTTTTACATCACACTGGGAGCTGCTCTAGGGAAGTGATGGGGTCTGACTCCTCTTTGTGCCCCCGGAATAGTGCAGCACACGGTCTGACACATAAGAGCTAGTTTATTTATTTATTTAGTGAACTGGTTGAGACTGCCCGTTCTCCCAGCTTTTTCCACAGCACCATGGGGCTGTGACTCCGTCAGCCAGAGGCCCCACTTCCCTCCTCCCTCCCTTAAACAGAGCTCTGGGTTTCTGAAATTGCATTTCCTGAGACGTTAGAGGACACGGCTGAGCCCTGGCTCCTACTTCTGCTCCCGCCGAAATCTGCCCACCATGACTCTGGTGCTCTTCCTTCAGCTGCTGACCCTCTGTGAGCTGCTCCACCGCCTTCTCGCTGGGCTCCAGGCTGGCTGGGGTGCAGAAAGAGAGGCTCTGGAGAGCTGGACACCCTGAGTGGGGGGCGGGTGGAGGCTGCCGGGGGGGTGTGTGTGCAGGTGAGGGGCAAGGAAGAGGGCTCCTGAGTTTCCCTGAGGGCAGGTGCAGGAAGGTCAGGCAGCAGCAGCTGAGGGTCCCGAATTCTAGGCCAGAATAAGGGGACAGGGCAGGAGGCCCAGATCCTTGAGTCCTATGGCAGGAGGACACACTAGCCCTGAATTCCTGTTCCTGGAAGGGAAATGAGGGAGTGGGGACAGGGTTCCCTGGGTCTCGAGGCAGGAGGGTTCCAGGTACGTGAACTCCTGGGGATAGCAAATGTAGAATCCTAGATTCTGATGTGGGAGGGGATGAAGCCAGACCACTTGGGTCTCTGGGTAGAAGGGAGCTGGCGGGGGGGGGGCGCCTGGGTGGCTTAGTCGGTTAAGCGTCCGACTTTCGCTTGGGTCATGATCTCGCGGTTCGTGGGTTCGAGCCCGCGTCGGGCTCTGTGCTGACTGCCAGCTCAGAGCCTGGAGCCTGTTTCAGTCTGTGACTCCCTCTCTCTCTGACCCTCTCCTGCTCACACTGTCTCTCTCTGTCTCCTAGAAATAAATAAAAAACATTAAAAAAAAAAAAAAAAAAAAAAAGAAGGGAGCTGGGGGCCCAGACCCTGTGGAAGGGAGGGAGTCCAGGGCCTGAACACTGGGTGTAAAGGCAAGATGGGGCTGGGGCCAGCCTCAGGCTCCTGAAGTAGGTGGGGATTGAAGTTTCCAGTTACAGCTACTGAGAGAGGCAAGATCCTGTTTCCCAGAGGAAGGAGGGCCTGGGGCATTAGATTCCTGGGTTCACAATGAGATAGGGATGGCAGCAGCCTAGGGCTTTGAGAAGACTTAACCCTCTCCCCCTTCTGCAGGGCCTCTGTGTGATGCAGACATCGTGTCAACTGGTGAGTAATACCCTCCGTCCGTTCACCTGTATGCTGCTGACAGCCCATTTCCAACTACTCAGATTTTATTTTGGTGCCCAGCTTCACCCCAGATTTCCGTATTCCCCCCTTCCTTCCCTTCTTTCATCTTTTCTTCCCTCCCCCCTTCGTTTCCTTCCTTCTAACTTCATTCCCTTTACTGACCAGGATAGGTGAGGCAGCTAAAGAGACCTAAGCTGGAACCTCAATTTCACCATACTGTTCATTGACGATTTTGAACAAATCACCACTTGCTACTGTTTCCTTCTCTGTGAAATGGGCTTTTGTGAGGATGTAATAAAATCACCCATGTGTACGGGGCGCCTGGCTGGCTGAGTGGGAAGGGCTTGTGACTCTTGATCTCGGGGTCGTGGGTTTGAGCTCCATGTTTCGTGCAGAGATTATTCAAAAAAAAAAGGGGGGCGCCTGGGTGGCTCAGTTCGTTAAGCATCTGACTTTGGCTCAGGTCATGATCTAATGGTTCATGAGTTCGAGCCCTTCATCGGGCTCTGTGCTGAGGGCTCAGAGCCTGGAGAGAGTATTTTAAAAATTAATTTAAAAACCCTTGACTCGGAGCTTGGCATAGTGCAGGGCTCAAGAAATAGGGTGTCTGGCAATGCCAATGATTCCGCCACTTGGAAGCCTATATCCACAAGAGTAAGATGCTCCACCCTGAGAGCCTTGGGTTTCCTTATAGCTTTGCTTCCCTTCCCTCCCCTCCCCTCCCTTCTCCTTTCCCTCTCTCTCTCTCTCTCTCTCTCTCTCTCTTTCTCTCTTTCTTTCTTTCACTTATTTATTTTGAGAGAGAGAGAAAGAATGAGTCAGGGGAGAGGCAGGTAGGGGGGTAGAAAGAAAATCCCAAGTAGGCTCCACACTGCAGTTTGAAGCCCAATGCAGGGCTTGAACCCACAAACGGTGAGATCACGACCTAAGCAGAAGTTGGATGTTCAGATGGCTGAGACACTCAGGTGCCCCTCTTTTCAAGTTTTCTGATTGGTCAGATCTCTTTTTTCTCTCAAATTTCCTCCACTACACTACAGCTTCAAATAAGAATTGCCTAGAAAACGACTGATACCTTAGCTATCAGTTTATTTTAAGTTACTATTTTTTAAGTGAGAAAGCTAACATATATTCATGGTTTAAAAAATTATTACCAAAGGACTTAGAAACTCCCTCTTTCACTTCCTCCTCTTCCTTAAATAAGCTTTGATCCCTATTTTAAAAATCCGCATGCATTCAGACACATATATGTATTTATATACTTCTTTGTTTTCTTGCCAAGGCAAAATTGATATTTCATGACCCACAGTGTTCTACATCTTACATTTTTCACTTTACAATCTGTTGCAGATGTTTCCCGATTATTATAACTAACTCTGCTTTTGAAAAAAACTCCTGGGGTGGCTGGGTGGCTCAGTTGGTTAAGCATCTGACTTTGGCTCAGGTCATGATCTCATGGTTTAAAATGGGTTCGAGCCCCACATCAGGCTCTGTGCTGATAGCTCAGAGCCTGGAGCCTGCTTTGGATTCTATGTCTCTCTTTCTCTTTGTCTCTCCCCTACTCATGCTCTGTCTCTCTTTCAAAAATAAATAAATATTAAAAATTAAAACAAACTGCTGTTTAACATTTGCTGAGGTATGGTAGGATTCTATTTTATTTGGCTCTATTGATGTATATTTAGGTTGTTTCCAGAGACTTCCTCTGGCCGTACGCCCATCATGATTCAGCAAGTGCTACAGTATGAGGTTTTTGCACCCGTTTGTATAGGGTAGAAAGGAATTATTGGGTCATTTCTCATTTCCTCTGTGTATTTTAATAGAAATGCATACATTGCCTTCTCAAAAGATGCACTTAAGGGTACCTAACTACTCATTTCACTCTATCTTTACCCAAACAGAATATAAACCATTCTTTAAATTGTTGACAATCTGATAGGCCAAAAAAAAATTAACTGTTGTTTTAATTTTTTCAATGATTACTATTAACATTAAGCAACTTCCTCTCCCCTCCTCCCCCCATATGTTTTCATCTATTAGACTTCCTCTTCTGTGTACTCCCTTATTTATATGATTTGTCCAATTTTCAATTCAGTTGGGTTTGGGATTTCTTTCTATATTCTTTTTTTTAAATGTTTACTTATTTTTTGAGAGAGAGATAGAGAGAAAACACAAGTGGGGGAGGGGCAGAGAGAGAGACACACACAGAGGATCTGAAGCGGGCCCTGAACTGCACCAGTGAGCCTGATGTGGGGCTTGAACTCACAAGCTGCAAGATCATGACTTGAGCTGATGTCACTCAACCAACGGATCCACCCAGGTGCCCCTCTTTCCATACTTTTTTAATGTTTTTTTTTTTTTTAATTTCTGAGACAGAGAGAGAGAGACAGTGTGAGAAGGGGAGGGTCAGAGAGAGAGGGAGACACAGAATCTGAAGCAGCTCCAGGCTCTGAGCTGTCAGCACAGAGCCCGACGCGGGGCTCGAACCCACGAACCGTGAGATCATGACCTGAGCCAAGGTCAGACGCCAACCGACTGAGCCGTGCAGGTGCCACCCTCTTTCCGTACTCTTAATCTATGTGATTAGTGGAAAAATCATTGCTGTCAGGGCTGTTGTTTGTCTTCTAGCGCCATATGTCTATTCTCATACACAACTTTAAAAATTTGAAATCATCAAATTAATTAACCTTGTGTCTCCTGAATTTTTTGTTTTATATTTTAAGGTAGCTTTCTCTACCCCCAGGACAAATACATTTTCCTCTTTTTTTCTTCTCATACTATAACAGTGAAACAAAACAAAATAAAACCAAAGCAGGTCTTTAATTTACCTGGAACTATTTTTGGAGAACTATTTTTGGAGAATGGTCTAAAGTTCGATACAAGTTTGTATTTTTGGTTTTTTTGTTTTTGTTTTTGTTTTTTACCCAAATAGACAGCATGTTTTGGCAACTATTGAAGTATGTTGACTATCTTAAAAATAGTCAAGAGCGGGATGCCTGGGTGGCTCAGTCGGATGGGCATCTGACTTTGCCTCACAGCTTGTGAGCTCGAGTCCGTCACTGGGCTCTGTACTGACAGCTCGGAGCCTGCTTCAGACTCTATGTCTCCCTCTCTCTCTGCCCCTCCCCTGCTCATGCTCTGTCTCTGGCACTCTCAAAAATGAATAAAAGCATTTTTTAAAAAGTCAAGAGCAATTTAAAATTGCAGATTTCTGGGACCCAATCCCTTAACATTATGTTTAAAAGCGATTGAGTAAAGCTTAGGGGTTGCTCTGATACCCTGATTTGCAGCTAGTTTTCACTATCCTTGATTGGAGTCCAGTGCCTCCTATTTTCCAAGCAGGAAACTGCAAATGAGAAAGAGGCCGATTGTCTCAGGTGATTCTCTTCCCACCCCATCTCCTTGGGCTCTCAGGGGCCCAGGGACCCAGGCACCCCTGTTTATTCAGTCCCCCCAGCCTCACACCCCAAGCCTCGGCTGGGGGCTCAGCCTGCCGCAATTGTAACCCCTGGGGTCAACGTGACCTTGAGTTGCCGGGCCCCTCAACCCGCCTGGAGGTTTGCACTCTTCAAGTCTGGAGAGGTCATCTCTGTGCTGCACTGGGAAGTGTCCAAGGAGCTGGCAGACTTCTTCCTGGAGGAGGTGACCCCCGCCCAGGGGGGCAGTTACCACTGCCAGTACCGGATGGCAGCCTGGGATCTGGGTGTCTGGTCCCACCCCAGTGATACGCTGGAACTGCTCGTGACAGGTGAGGTCCTGGGGCAGGGAAAAAGAAGGGACACTGGGGCGTGATGAGGGTCGGGGAAGGAGGGACAGACACATGCGGGGAAAGAGAACTGAGAGAGACATTTAGAGACAGGCTTGTCTGACACAGAGGGGGAAAAAAGAGCTACATGGGGAGAGAAAGAGAGCCGGAGAAACAGGGGTGATTCTTAACCAGGGACGACTCTGAGCCCCGCACCCCCCAGCTGATCTTTGGTAATATGTGGAGACATTTTTGGTTGTCAGGACTGAGGAAGGGTGTGCTCCTGGCATCCAGTGGGTAGAGAGAGGCCAGCGGTGCTGCAAAGCACAGGACAGCCCGCACCCTCCCCGCTACAGCAAAGAATTATCCAGATTTATCCAAAGTGTCACCAAGTGCTGAGGTTAGGACACTTGGGAGAAACCCCAAAGCACGGGGAGAGACAACTGGGGAGCCCCTGCCTCTGAGATCCAGGAGAGTGAAACACACAGGACCGGGGGGGAGGAAAAAGAACACAGACACAGAGAGAGAACTTGAGTGAGGCACAAGCAGAGAAGAGCGGACATCCAGGGAGACGGAGAACAAGACGCCCAGAACACGGAGAAAGGCGTACTTGAGGACACAGACACAGGGGGACACAGGGACAAGGGTGCAAAGGGCACAGAGACCCTCGAGGAGCCAGAGAAACTGAGGGAGACACTGGCCTAGATTGAGAGAGGGGAAGGAAGGGGGGACGGGAGGGGAGGAGGAGGGAGGGGAAGGAAGGGAAGGGGAGGGAGGGAGGAGGAGGGAGGGAGGAGGGAGGGGAGGGAGGGGAGGGAGAGAGGGAGGGAGGGAAGGGGAGGGAGGGGAGGAGAGAGGGAGAGAGGGAGGGAAGAAGGAAGGGGGAGGGAGGAGAAGGGGAGGGAAGGAGGAGGGAGAGTGAGGGGAGGAGGAGGGAAGGGGGAGAGAGGGGGAGGGGGAGGGAGGGAGGAGGGAAGAGGAGGGAGAAGGGAGAGGGAGGGGAGGAAGGGAGGGGAAGGGGAGAGTGAGGGGAGGGAGGAAGGGAAGGGGAGAGAGGGGAGGGGGAGGGAGGGAGGAGGGAAGGGGAGGGGAGAGGAGAGGGGGAAGGGGAGGGGGAAGGGGAGGAGAGGGAAGGGAGGGGAGGGAAGGGAGGAGTGGAGGGAGGTGAGGGAAGGAAGGGGGAGAGAGGGAGGGGAGGGGAGGGAAGGGGAGAGGGGGAGGGGAGAGGGAGGGGAGGGGAGGGTGGGGTAAGGATGGAGGAAACGAGGCAGGGGAGGGACCAGGGAGAACGCGGAGCGCAGGAGGGGCGGGGCCGCAGGCCGGGGTGGGGGGAGGCGGGAGAGGGGCGAGGGCCGGGCGCGGGGGCCGCGCCAGCGCTCGCCGGGCCGTGTCCGTGCCCCGCAGACGAGCTGCCGCGCCCGTCGCTCGTGGCGCTGCCCGGGCCGCTGGCGGCGCCGGGCGCCAACGTGAGCCTGCGCTGCGCGGGCCGCTGGGGGGCGTGAGCTTCGTGCTGTACCGCGGGGACGAGGCGGCGCCGCTGCGGTTCCGCCGCTCGGCGCGGCCCTGGGCCGACTGCCCGCCGCCCGCCGCCCGCGCGCCCGGCACCTACAGCTGCTACCACCACACGCCCGCCTCCCCGTACGTGCTGTCGCGGCGCAGCGAGCCGCTCGTCGTCAGCGCCGCCGGTGAGCGCGGCGCCCGCCGCCCCGCCCTGCTCGCCGGAGCGGGGGTCCCGGCCCCCAGCCCCCTCCCATCGGACCCGGGGGTCTGGGCCCCAGGCCCCTCCCTGTCCCCCCACCTGGGCGTCCGGGCCCCCAGCTCCTCCCTGCTCCCCACCTGGGTCTGGGCCCCCAGCTCCTCCTGCTCCCCACCTGGGGAGTCGGGCCCCCAGCTCCTCCTGCTCCCCACCAGGTCTGGGCCCCCAGCTCCCTCCCTGCTCCCCACCTGGGCGTCCGGGCCCCCAGCTCCTCCTGCTCCCACCTGGGCGTCGGGCCCCCAGCTCCTCCTGTCCCCCACTTGGGGATCCGGGCCCCCAGCTCCTCCCTGTCCCCCACTTGGGGATCCGGGCCCCCAGCCCCTTCTCGGACCCCGGGGTCTGTGTCCCCGCTCCTCCCTGCCCCCACTTGGGGATCCGGGCCCCCAGCTCCTCCCTGTCCCCCCACTTGGGGATCCGGGCCCCCAGCCCCTTCTCGGACCCGGGGGTCTGTGTCCCCAGCTCCTCCCTGCCCCCCACCTGGGGGTCCGGGCCCCCAGCTCCTCCCTGCTCCCCACCTGGGTCTGGGCCCCAGTGTTTCTCCTCCCTGCTCCCCACCTGAAGTCCAGGCCCCCAGCTCCTCCTGCTCCCCACCTGGGGGAATCCGGGCCCCCAAGCTCCTCCTGCTCCCCACCTGGGTCTGGGCCCCCAGATCCCTCCCAGCTCCCCACCTGGGGGTCCGGGCCCCCAGCTCCTCCTGCTCCCCACCTGAAGTCCGGAGCCCCCAGCTCCTCCCTGCTCCCCACCTGGGGAATCCCGGGCCCCAGCTCCCTCCCTGCTCCCCACCTGGAGTCGGGCCCCCAGCTCCTCCTGCTCCCCACCTGGGTCTGGGCCCCCCAGATCCTCCCAGCTCCCACCTGGGGTCCGGCCCCAGCTCCTCCCTGCTCCCACCTGGGTCTGGGCCCCAGCTCCTCCTGCTCCCACCTGGGAGTCCGGGCCCCCAGCTCCTCCCTGCTCCCCGCTTGGGATCCGGGCCCCCAGCCCCTTCCTCAGGACCCGGGGTCTGTGCCCCCAGCTCCTCCCTGCCCCCCACCTGGGGGTTTGGGCCCCCGGCTCCTCCCTATCCCCCCACCTGGGGGTCCGGGTCCCCAGCCCCTTCTCATCGGACCCAGGGGGTCTGTACCCCAGGTTCCTCCCTGATCTTCAGGCCACGGCTCCGGGCTCTTAGCCCCTCCCTGCTCCCCACCTGGGGTCTGGGTTCCCGGCTCCTCCCTGCCCCCTAACCTTGGGGTCTGGGTCCCCAGCTCCTCCCTGCCCCCCACCTGGACCCCATCCTCTCCTCCCCAAGCCCAGGCGTTCAGGACCCCTGCTAGCATTGACCCTTCAAGTTTGAGACTGCAGTGGTGTGTGCGGTCTCACCCTGGAGGTTAGACCCCTGGAGGCGGACGGGCGGAAACTGGGCCCCGGAGCTGAAGGCCGCCCCCCCTGCCCTGCCTGCAGGCTCAGGCCCCTCGGACTACACACAGGGCAACCTCATCCGCCTGGGGCTGGCCGGCCTGGTGCTCGTCTCCCTGGGCTTGCTGGTCTGCTTGGACTGGCGCAGCCGGACTCGCATCCCGCGTCGTGCCCGGCTCTGAGCCCCTGAGGACTGCGTTTGTAGAGGCCCTGAAGTGTGAGAAGACTGTCCAGACACGGGGAGGAGGAGGAGGGGTCCCTGGGGTTGGACTGGCCCTTGCAAGAGCCCCACGGTCCTGGGCTGACCGCAGCTTCTGGATAATAATAAGCTTCATACTGTGTGTCCCAATCTCCCTTCCGGGTCATTCCTCCAGTGCCTCCTAGATCAGTGGAAGGCTCTATCCGTGGTTAAGTGTTCCCAGTCACAAGGCCTGGGTTCGATTCCCAGGGCTGCTGCTTACTCACTGGTATACTAGAAAACTGCTTACTCACTGGTATACTAGAAAACAACCTTTGCCAAGTCTCAGTTGCCTTGACTGTAAAATGGGCTCACTGATAATACTTCATAGGATTATTATAGGATTAAGTGGGAAATACACACAAAGCCCTTAAAAGTGACTGACCCATAGAAATGCTCAATAAATGTTAGCTATTGGATACCTGTGGTTTCTACCCGAGGCTCAGGGCTGGAAGGAAGTTACAGTCTCTTTTTCTGTAGTGCCAGCTCCAGCGCACCTTTTAAGCAATTCACTGCCATTTCCTTCATGACATCATTCTTGGTCGCCAAGCAAACCTCTTTCAAACCCCTCCCCAGACCTTCCCCTAAGGTAGACCAAGATCAGATCAAGTAGGACTTCTTCCCTGATGACAGCTTCATTTGGGAGCAGTGCAGACTGTTTTCTTGAGCCGTCATTAGGATTAAGAGGAGTCCGTTGCCAAGGCAACAGCAAGCAGTGTGCACAGTAGACCTTTGACCTGGACATTAATATATTGCACCTGGCCTGTTTCCCACTGGCTCTTGGCTGCCTTCCTGGTTATAAAAACAACGTAACCCGTTCCCCCTCCCCTCTTGCCTCTCTGGGAGGCCTGACTGCATTCAGTTTCTCCTGAATTTATTAATTGACCTTCTGTTTTAATCTTGGCAACCCAGATGGCTTTCTCATCCTCATACACAGATTTTCCGCCTCTAAGCACTTGTTACCGCTCAACACTCGTGTTCCTTTCTTGCTTTCTGCTTAATTTTGGTGGAGCACGCATCCTGCTCTATTGTTATTAAATCTTCCACCTTCCCCGCCCCTTTCCCCCCCTTTTATGAAATCTAAGAGGATGTCTTCCATTTTTTGGACAGCCTCAGCTCCGTCACCCACTAGGGGGATAACCTTGACCGATCCACAGAGCCTCCTGAATTGTCGTCTGTGAGAGGGAAACTAAAAAATATCAACCATGTCAGTTCTAGAGAGGATTAAATGAGATAATGTGTCCCCAACATGTGGAGAGAGATCTTAAAAGCTCAGATCAGCGATCTTAACGTAGCCCCCCCTCCTTTTGGGAGACAACATCGAGTAGGATGCCAAGCTTACATCACAGCTCTGAGCACACAGCCGTTTTACATCTAGGAACTGGAATCAAAGTTCTATGAAGCAATTTTTACTTCTACTATTTTATTAAAAATACTGATCATGACTCCTTTCGCTTGTGGAACAGTGCCCGTGCCTAACACACACAGGGAGCCACGATTTGAGGAAGATGAGCAAAATTTGTTGGTGTCCTTTGGTTACAGAAATTGATCTCCGTGCGTGTATAAAGATTGGGGAATTCAAAACATGGGTAAACAATGTGAAACGATGCCATTTCGACGCCCGGTTCTCCTGGCGGTTGAGATTTGGGTACTGAAATTCAGCAGAACTGAAGTTCGGAGTGAAATTAGCACGCGATACACTGGCTTCAGGCAGGACTCTCTGGGTTTGTCCTGAGCACCAGCGTGGGACTCCCGTAGAGCGTCTCCTGGAAGTCTTCCCTGTGGACCACGTGTGGCTGTGGGAAATTAAGCAGGGAGCCAGGTTTACAGGACGGAACCAGACCTTGGTGGGGCCGCAAAGTCATCCAATCCAGTCTCGTTATACAGATGGAAAATGGTGGAGTAGAGGGTTGGCAGGAAGTCTCCCCCGCCCCCCTCCCAGTCATATTTGAAGTCAGTGGCACATCAGGGAGGCCACGGAGTTTGTACTTCAACTCCCTTCCACCTGCTCACTCACTGGTTCCTTCACTATCCAGCCACCCATCTCCCTCCTTCCTTGTCTCTGCTTCTCCACTGATTCCCATCCTTCTTTCTTTCGATGCCTCCAGCCCCCCTTCCCGTTCCTCTCATTGGATTATCTATCCTTTCTTTTGCCCTTACCTGTCATTCATTCATTCTTGCACCCATTTGTCCATTCCTCCCTTTATTAATCGATTAACCAATTTATTAATCCACTCACCTGTTTGTTATACTTATTCAGTATCTATCAACCAATCTATGCATTTCATTCTTCTTTAAAGATTTTGGGGCGCCTGGGTGGCTCAGTCGGTTAAGTGCCTGACTTCGGCTCAGGTCATGTACTCACAGTTTGTGGGTTTGAGCCCCACATCGGGCTCTGTGCTGACAGCTCAAAGCCTGGAGCCTGCTTCCAATTCTGTGTCTCCCTCTCTCTGCCCCTCTCCCCTTCATGCTCTGTCTTTCTGTCTCTCTGTCTCTCTCTCTCAAAAAAAAAATAAACATTAAAAAATAAATATTTTATTTATTTTAATTTTTTTGTTGTATTTATTTTTGAGAGAGAGATAGAGACAGCATGAGCAGGGGAAGGTCGGAGAGAGACGGAGTCACAGAATCTGAAGACAGGCTCCAGGCTCTGAGCTGTCAGCACAGAGCCCGAGGCGGGGCTGGAGCCCACAGACTGTGAGATCATGACCAGAGCCGAAGTCGGACGTTTAACCGACTGAGCCACCCAGGCGCCCCATAAATATTTTATTTTTTTTAAGTAATCTTTATACCCAATGAGTGACTCGAACTCACAACACCGAAATGAAGAATTACACACCCCACCACTGACTGAGCGGTGAGAAGTGCTTGGAGACGGAAAACGTGCATATGATGACGAGACAGGCATTAAGGAGAGCCAGGTGGAAATGGAATATTATTGATGGCTGATATTGTTAATAGACTATCACTATTAGTGAATAGCAGTGACAGTGCTAATTGCATTTTCTGCCATTGACCATGTCTCTGTATGGGTCATTCCGCCGTCATAACCCACATTATCGTCACCAACAGCCCTGTACAGCGTGACGTGTGCGCGTGTTTGGTCTGGGACGTCAGAGTGTTCCTGCGGTTAGACTCCCACGGCTGCACCTGAGGGCCAGGACCACGACGACAAAAGCCATGCCTTCCAGTCTGTGGAGTCAAGACTTCTGGGTTTTACTGGCTTTGGTCTCCTCTGTCACTTCCACCTTTGAAGGAGGAAGAGGAAGGGGAACATTATCACAGTTAACAGTTGCAAAACAGTTTACCATCCGTGAGGCAGCGGTTCCTTCTGTGTGTCGCCCACAAGTGCTTGGCACTTCCCAGGTGTCACACGGAGGCTGGGACAGATCCGCTGCCCCTCCCCTCTGTCCCCTCTCGCCTGGCCGACCACACTCGTCCTTCTGGCCTCAGAGTAGATGCTGTTTCCATCTGTGTCCCTGGAGTGCCCTGTGGCCCCCGAATTGAGTCCTTGTGCTGTGTTCTGATTCTCTCTCTCCCAGACTAGACCCCAAGATCCTCCCAAGAGGGACCAGGTCATTTCATCTCTATGTCTCCAGGGCCTGGCATCGTCTTGGAAAACATACACAGGGTGGCTGGGTGAGCTCACCACGCTGAAGACTAAGTATCTAAGTGGGCTCCGTACTTTCGTCCTTGGGCAGGGAGCAGAATGATGCCTTCCCCCACAGCAGGTGACGTCCCAATTCCTGTAGCCTGGGAGAATGTTGTACATGGCGAAATGGACTTCCTTAGCGGGGTTTAATTAAGAATCATGAGGTGGAGGAGGTTATCCTGGATTGTTTGGGTGGGTCCCATGCAATCACAAGGGTCCTTATTTAGAAGAGGGAAGCAGTGGGGCGCCTGGGTAGCTCAGTCACTTAAGCATCCACTTCAGCTCAGGTCGTGATCTCACGGTTTGTCAGTTTGAGCCCCGCATCGGGCTCTGTGCTGAGAGCTCAGGGCCTGGATCCTGCTTCAGATTCTGTGTCTCCCTCTCTGTCCCTCCCTAGCTTGTGCTCTGACTCTCTCTCTGTCTCTCTTAAAAATTAAATAAACATTGGATATTCTTTCCTGCTTTGTCAAAGATCAGTTGGCTGTATACTTTTGGGTCCACTTCTGAGTTCTCAATTCTGTTCCATTGGTCTATGTGTCTGTTTTTGAGGGTGTTATGCTGAGCGAAATAAGACAGGCAGAGAAGGACAAATATCATATGTTTGCACGTACAGGAGGATTAGGAGGAACTTGACAGAGGAACAAGGGGGAGAAGAAGGGCGGAAATGGTGGGGGAAAGGGAGAGAGGCAAACCATGAGAGACTCTTGAATGCTGACAAAAACTGAGGACTGATGGATGTGGGGGGGAGGAGGGGTGGGCATGGAGGAGGGCACTTGTGGGATGAGCACTGAGTGTTATGTGGAAACTAATTTGACAATAAACTATTTGTAAAAAAAAAATAAAAAAAATTAAATAAACATTTAAAAATTTTTAAAAAGAATAAAAATGGTAGGGCGCTTTCCATTACTTAAAAGAAGAAGGGAAATTTGGATGCTGGGAAACCATTCTCCATCTCCATCTATAGCAAAATGAAGAGGGAGTTTTGAAAGCCTCTAACATGATTTGATCTAATCATCAGAGATCTCTGATGGCTTTGCTGAAGAAGTGAGGTGAGCTCTGAAAGTTGGGCAGATCTTAACTAGGCCACGAGGGGCTGGGAGGGTGTTCTAAGCAGAGAGGACAGCTTGCGCAAAGCCCCCCAACCCCAGCAGAGAACCAGGGACCGGGGCTGGGAGATTGAAAGTTGTGTGCTACTGCCTCCTTGTGGTCACACCGAGTTCCTTGATGCAGACGGAAATCCCTGAACTCACTCACAGGACGGTAGCCGACCTTGTCTATTCTGCCTGGACACTGAGTTGGGAATACTGTCACTTCAAAGCTGAGGCATTTAACTGTAAGAACCCCCTCCTCCCCACTCTGAGCTCCCTCTGAGCTCAGACACGGTGACCAGCGATGTTTGAGACGGTGGCTGTTCCAGTGGCCTGGGTGCCAAGGATGAACCCGGCTCTCCCTGCAGGCTTTTTCTGCTATTGTCTCCCTGCCTCCCCCGGCCCCCAGGCACTCCCCCTGGGAGCCCATCAGTGTCATATCTTCTTGCACACCTGCCTCGGTCAACTCCGGCTCTTGTAAAATGCCACAACTGGGCGGCTTGAACGACAGGAACTTATTTCTCGCAATTCTGGAGGCTGGGAGGCCCGAGATCAGAGTGGCGTCACGCTTCGGGTGAAAGCCCTCTCCCTGGCTTGCAGGTGCCCTTATGCATCGTCAGGTGGCAGGGGGAGAGGGAGAGAGGGAAGGAGAGAGCTGAGGTTTTCTCATGTCTCTTCTTTTTTTAAGTAGTTTTTAAACAATTTTTTACTGCTTTTATTTTTACTTTTGAGAGAAAGAGAGACAGGGAGAGTACAAGACGGGAGGGGCAGAGAGTGAGGGAGACAACAGCAGGCTCCAGGCGCTAAGCTGTCTGCACAGAGCCCGACAGGGAGCTCGGACCCACAAACAGTGAGATCATGAGCTGAGCTGAAGTCGGACACTTAACCGACTGAGCCATCAGGGTGCCCCTAATGTCTTTTCTTTTTTAAGTTGATTTATGTTTGAGAGAGACAGAGATAGAGCATGACTGCGGGAGGGCAGAGAGAGAGAGAGAGGGAGACACAGAATCCGAAGCAGGCTCCAGGCTCCGAGCTGTCTGCACAGAGCCCAATGTGGGGCTCGAACTCACGAACCATGAGACGATGACCTGAGTCAGATGCTCAACGGACTGAGCTGCCTAGGGGCCCCTCACATGCCTCTTCCCACAGGGACACTAACCTCGCCCTGGGGGCTCACTCTCATGACCTCATCACTTCCTACAGACCCTGTGGTAGGATCCTCTCCCTAAGGAAAATTAAGAAAAAAAAAAAAAGAACATCTCAAGGCAACCTTGCCATCCGCTTATGTGACAACATCCCTCACGACCTTGTAACATGAGACCACTCAATCAGACTGCATGTTTGTATGTTGCCATATGTGGGAGACAAAGAAGTAAAAAATATATTTTAAAAAACCATGCCACGTGATGTTCGGGGCTTAGTTCTTCGAGTACGAACCCTACTGAGAGACGCTGGCTAGGATACAGTTGCTTCCTGGAAAGAAAAGCCTCAGTGTCACGACTCTCTGTGCGAGAATCCTGCTCCATTGCTTGGGGGCTCATCCGGGATTCAGAGATGGTGTGTTTCCTCCTTTTCCCCAGGGGATGCAAACCTCAGGGCGCTGGGAGAGGCGGCTCACCTGGCCCCAGTGGACCCCTTGATCCACAGGAGACTAGCCCTCCCGACGTGCTGGGGCGAGGACCCCCGTGCAGTACCCTGTGAGGCCCTGGAACCGGCTCAGGGAGCGGCGTCAGACTGGTAAGAACCCCGGTTCGTCCTGGCAGACCTGTCCTACGTAACAGGCAGAAGGGGAGCCTGCTCACCGCCCAGGGCCACACTAGTAAGTCCACAGGAAGAGGAACGAAGCAGCACCTCTAAGGCCTTGGGCACTGGGCGGCAGGTTGGAGTCGCCCTGTAACTGTGTGTCTCTTGTTCATTTCCTGGGTCAATGACTATGATAATTAGACCCAACTGTCTCTGGTTGGTCTATCTCAGCACATGGACTTTCAAGAATATTCCCAAGCAGCTGCCGAAACTCCTTTGTTTCGGGGAAATTCCCTGTCTTCTCTGGACTGACGTGGACTGCCTAATTGCACTAGTGGAGAACAAAACAAAACAGAACAAACCTGGAGTCTGCTCCTCTGCCTGAGCTGACAAGACTTAAAACTGGGAATTCTCTTCCTCTGCCTTCTGGTGGCACCCCTCTTTTGCCCTCCCTTCCCCCACTCCTTTTCTGCGCCACCTGGGGGGGTGGGGGCAGCCTGCATAACTGACTCCTCAAGGCCTCAGGCACCATCAGCTCTTCCTTCCACCCTAGATGTTGAGGAGCGAAGACCATCGAAGTTGGATTTCCCCACCAACTTTCCAGGTAAAAATTAACCATGGGGAACAAAGTGTCTTACATGGACTCAAGTAAAATGTATTCAGTGTTTAAGCCAATTTAAGTTTGTTGGTTTGAGATAGACAATGTTTATCAATATTTAAAAAAAAAACCCCAAAACAGAAACAAATCTGTATTCTACCTAGATTTGCTGAAGGTCAAATAATCTCACGTTATCTCTGTTCCAATATGTTAACGAAAGGATGACTTAAAGTGACGGTTAGTTTTGTCTGTCTCGTAGTTTTCATGGGTAATTGTTATGATAGCTTTCAAAGTCCTTGGTAACCTGAAACGTTAAAGTTTTGCTTGCATCATAAATTGAGATTGAACTCATTGGCTATCTAACGAGATAAGAAGCTAAAGCACTAATTAGTAGATGTAGGTTTGTGCTTTTGATTTGCTGCAAAAAAGCTAAGGATATTTGGAACTGTTGAAAACCATGCTTGTGCTTAATGGATTCATATGTTTGCCATCTAAAGATTCTGATATAACACAGAGTTCATAATTGATTATTACTTAGTTTTCACTGGAGACTAAAGTTTCTAGTAGCTAAAATTCTACTAAGTGTACTTAAGACTGTTGGAAATAAGGAAAGCAACTCTGTATGTAAGAAAGTAGGAGGTATGTAAGAAAGATATAAGGAATGGAAATATATTTTTGTTAAAGGTAGAAGAAGATGATTTTGTTCTAAATGAGACTGGTTATTTGGAGAAAAGTGGCTTGGGACAAGATCTGGATGCAAAGGAAAAGTTGTAGAAGGTTTGTGAAGGATAATCTTTAAAAAGAAATTTTGTATATGGTCAAGATGGACTAAGGTTAAAATAAATGGATTCTAGGGGCCCCTGGGTGGCTTAGTCGGTTAAGCGTCCGACTTTCGCTTAGGTCATGATCTCGCGGTTCATGGGTTTGAGCCCCACATCGGGCTCTGTGCTGACGGCCAGCTCAGAGCCTGGAGCCTGTTTTAGTCTGTGACTCCCTCTCTATCTGACCCTCCCCTGCTCACGCTGTCTCTCTCTCTCTCTCTCTCTCTCTCTCTCTCTCTCCTAGAAATAAATAAAACATTAAAAAAAATAAATGGATTCTAAAAGTACACAGGGTTAAGATTAAAATTCCTCCTCATTTGTGCTCGCTTCGGCAGCACATATACTAAAATTCCTCCTCTTTTGATCCAAAGGCTGGGAAAATGATGGCAATACCTTTGATGCCAGCCTCCAAACCCTCTACATTTGTGCTGTTCTTGTTTTCTAGAGGAATGGAAGCCTCTCTATATGAGGGGTGGATGATATATAAAGGGCTTTTACTAAGCTACATGGGAGCCATTTTACTAAGCTTAGCCCACTGTATGCAAAAAATGGATACCCACGTGGCTGAAACATATTTGTGTGGGCATTGTTGAAAAAGACAAGGGAAAAGACCTTGACTTTGGCCTTTTAACCCCCTCCTTCAATAGCCAATGATCAATACGTAAGTTGCTGTTGGGCCAAAATAAAATCAGTGCATCCTAAGATAACCAAGAAAATCTTGCTTGGTTACAATCCTTCCCCCAAGATTCTATAGGCAGAAAACAGAGGGGTCAAAACAAAACAAAACAACAGCAAAGAACTTTATATTACAAGGTTTAAGACAGATGAAAGGAGATTTAGGTAAATTTTCTAATTGGATAAATACATAAAGGCTTTTCAGAATATTACATATGTTTTTGTGTTGATCTGGAAAGATATCATGCTTTTGTTAAATCAGACTCTTAACGACACGGATGTTTTAGGAAAAAATGAAGGCAATCTAAGATTTAGCCCTTAAATTATGCTAAATTAGCCACTATTTTACAAACACAAAATGAGAACCTGATGGCCTTCCTGGAGAGGTTGAGGGAGGCTCTCATCAAATGTATGGCTATCTCATGTGTAGCAACATGGATGGACTTTGAGGGTGTTATGCTGAGCGAAATAAGTCAGACAGAGAAGGACAAATGCTATATGTTTGCACGTACAGGAGGATTAGGAGGAACTTAATGGAGGACCATGGGGGAGAGGAAGGGGGGAAATAGTGGGGGAGAGGGAGAGGGAGAGAGGCAAACCATGAGAGACTCTTGAATGCTGACAAAAAGGAGGACTGATGGGTGGGGGGGAGGGGGGAGATGGGCATGGAGAGGGGCACTTGTGGGGATAAGCACTGGGTGTTATGTGGAAACCAACTTGACAATAAACTATTTACAATAAATAAATAAATATCTAAGGCCTTAGCTGTGGCCTTACGTACTATGTCAGACCAACTTCCCAAGGTCCTGGCACCAAGTGCCATTTATATGGCTGTTCAGAGCAGTAAATGAGAGTGTCCTAAAGGGGACAACCAAAATGAAAACCCCATAAGCCATGCCCCTGATATGGAAACAATCACTGGAGATCTGAATGCCCTCAGACCTCTATCTGTGAGGCTCAGATAACCCATGTCCCTGGAAGGGACTAACCGAGGCCTGGGGGCTCTTCACGGTGGCTCCCCTAAACCGTCTATCAGAAACCCAGAACCTCGGTAACTCTAAGTATAGAAGAACTGGTTGATTTCCTTCTTAACACCAGAGCTCCCTTTTCTGTCCTCCTTTCCACTCCAGGCCAACTATCCAAATGCAGCACGACAATTAGAGGCACCTCTGGAAAACTAACTAAATTTTTCTTTCAGCCCCTGGGATGTATGTGGGGAAACCTAATTTTTCCTCATTGTTTCCTGATAATGCCAGACAGCCTTGCTCCCTTGCTATAAAGGCACATTATAACTAAATTAGAGACTATGGTGCTACCAACTCAGAACAGATAAACAATTATGTGAGTTTTTGAAAATTACTGGGTATTGAAGGCTATAGATACCAGGGTTCAGGAAGATAGTTTGCTGCTGTGTCAATTATTAAGGAGACTCAATCCCACCTACTGTCCCCTTCCCCCAAATAAACAAACAAATAAACTGGGGTCTGACTCCTAACCACTGTCTCCAGCCCTTGGAATGGTTAAAACAGAGCAGGGCAGTTACTATTACCAAGCTCACAGAGCTAAAAGATTATTAAAACACAGCATCAGGTCTTTCATTTAGGGAGGGACAAAACTTATCCAATGGCTCAAATGATGTTTACTGAAAAAAAAAAAAAGGTCAAGGAGAGTTCTGCAAGAATGTCTTAAAAACAACCCTCTGAAGCACAGACTTGCTCTCCCAGACAATCAAGGAACTGGAGACTAACTATCCAAGAAAAGACTAACAACTAGGTCTCACTCAGTTGCCAAGGTAAAAAAAAAAAAAAATAAAAGCCAACATCTGTTTGTATGGGTTAATAGTTTTACTAATTGGGTAGGGACCTTCCCCTACAAGACAAAAAAGGCACACAGAGTAATAAAAATTCTGCTTTATAAAATAATACTCGGGTTCAGCTTAGCTAAAAATTACATATTAATAATGGTAAATGGCTGCCTTGACTCTTTCTCTAGCAGAACTTCTGGCTCCTGAAAAAGTTTTACACATCAAAATAAAGCTTATTACTCAGCAAAACTCTAAATAACACCTCACAAGCATTAGATGCTTAAAAAGTTTTTTTTTAATTTTTTTTAATGTTTTATTTATTTCTAGGAGAGAGAGAGAGACAGCGTGAGCAGGGGAGGGTCAGAGAGAGAGGGATACACAGAATCTGAAACAGGCTCCAGGCTCTGAGCTGGCAGTCAGCACAGAGCCCGACGCGGGGCTCCAACCCACGAACCGCGAGATCATGACCTAAGCGAAAGTCGGACGCTTAACCGACTAAGCCACCCAGGCGCCCCAGTTTTGTTTTTTTTTTTAAATTAAGTTAGGGCCAAACTCTTGAAAATAGAGCCACCACTGATTACTTCCTGCTCCTGGTTCTCCATTAGCTGGGTAATGAGAGTCCCTGACATATGTGGTTTACACGGTCAGGGTCTCTTCTAGATTATTTCACAGGTTTGGAAACTGTAGACATGATCTTAAGGTATCATCTTGTTGGTCAGTATAATCTTTACTTTGTGTTTTTCTCTTTGTGTCTGCTAATGTTTATGCTGCCTCAGCCTGCCAGCCTTCCTGGGAAACCACACTGTGGGCCACTCAACTAACCCTTGGGTAGATTCTAGCTGCTGGAGCCCTACACCGTCCCTTATCAGCTTGAAGAAGCCGGACCGGTCACCATCCCTGCTCCCTAACAGCAGTTACAGGCCCTGTTCCAGGGGAGAAATAAATAGGGAAAGGGGTGACATTAGGCAGGAAGAGATAAGGGACCTTCAGGGAGGCAGATTGCAGCTCCAAGCAGGAGGCTAAAGAAGCAGATGGGGGTCTCCCTTTATCAAATCCTTTATGGGTGCCCTCCCCCCATTATCAAGGGCATAAGGGGGGGAATCTAAATGAGATAGGCAATCTAACCCTAAAACAACAGATGTGGGCCCTTGGCTTTGCCTTAACCACCTTTCACCACTGGGTCGGAGAACGATTACCTGTTAATCTGACCACAGACGCTCACCCCTTTAAACCAGGAGATGCAATATAGATAAAGGAATGAAATATCCAAGCCCTAAAATCCCTTTGGAGGCACCTGTTCACTGTCATTTTGTCCACCCCTACTGCAGTAAAGGTAGCCGAAGTGGGTCCCCGGATTGACCACAGCAGAGTGAAGCCGGCATCTCCAAACTGGGAGTGAATCCCTGACCCATCAACGCCGTGCAAGCTGACCCCATGGAAGGAACAATCTGCAACCCCAGAGGCTCCGGGAGACGGCAGCCCTGCTTTAGTCACTCAGAGGCTGACTAATCTGCGCATGGCCGAAGCTTGAGGAATCGACAGTCCTGTGAAACAATGTTTCCTTACTTGTGATGCACTGCCACACCTTGTTTCTCACTATTACTGTGATTCTTGCTCTGCTCTTTGCCATAGGCTTGGCTGAGACACCCTGGCTGGCTGGAAATGTGGCGACAGGTTTCTGTGAACACTCACCTTCTCTTTGTGGAGAGGATGCTTCGTTGGTACCAACATAGGAAAACAATGGCCATTAGAGACTAAACACAATTAGATCCCCACAAGTCAAAACAAAATACCCCAGTCCTACTATTGGGGTTTGGCTTCTCAAAAGCTCCGTTTTTGGGAAAACTGTCTTGCCTCATGGGGAAAAAGTTCATCACCATCCCTGTTGGAAACTTAACATACCAACTGCCCAGAAAACCCAATGGTGGGGGGACCCCAGGTCACCTCGAGCCAGATTCCCAGCCTTGACTCACTTCTCTCGTCTACGAGAGGCCTGAGACAATGTCAACACGGCCATCAAATGGCGGGTCCCGGGTGGACCACACTAGAGATGTGGAATGACAGCCTATGTTATACTTCCCTTAGTCTGGTCAGGGTCATATGTGCTGAAAACTATCCGTCCATCTTTCTTCCTGCTCCCACTTGCCAGAGAAAAACATTTGAGAATTCAAGTGTATAGGGACAGGAAGTCTCAAAAACAATAAATAAATAAAGGCAGTTTGCCTTACAATTAATAATTACAAAGATAGGGGCACCTGGGTGGCTTAGTCGGTTGAGCGTCCGACTTTCGCTTAGGTCATGATCTCGCGGTTCGTGGGTTCGAGCCCCGCGTCGGGCTCTGTGCTGACTGCCAGCTCAGAGCCTGCAGCCTGTTTCAGTCTGTGACTCCCTCTCTCTCTGACCCTCCCCTGCTCAGGCTGTCTCTCTCACTCCTAGAAATAAATAAAAAACATTTAAAAAAAATAAAATAAAATAAAATAAAATAAAAAAAGAATCTCCAGGTTTTAGGGGCGCCTGGGTGGCTTAGTCGGTTAAGCGTCCGACTTTCGCTTAGGTCATGATCTCGCGGTTTGTGGGTTCGAGCCCCGCGTCGGGCTCTGTGCTGACTGCCAGCTCAGAGCCTGGAGCCTATTTCAGATTCTGTGTCTCCCTCTCTCTCTGACCCTCCCCTGCCCACGCTGTCTCTCTCTCTCCTAGAAATAAATAAAAATATTAAAAAAAAAAAAAAAGAATCTCCAGGTTTTAAAAATCACTGCCACATCTTTTGAAAATTACCTTCAAGGAAATGCCTGCAATTATAATTGGTTTCTCTCCTTGGTAATTCACTGCCTTGCTGATTTTTCTTTCTTTTTTAAAAAAAATTATTTATTTTTGACAGACAGAGAGAGACAGATCATGAGCGGAGTGGGGGGGGGGGGGAGAAAGAGAGGGAGACACAGAATCTGAAGCAGGTTCCAGGCTCTGAGCCATCAGCACAGGGCCCGACATGGGGCTCGAACCCACGAACCATGAGATCATGACCTGAGCCAAAGTTGGACGCTTAACCGACTGAGCCACCCAGAGCCCCCCGCCCCCCGCCCCGAGTTCTTCTTAAGAGCCCCTTCCCACCAAAGATCTAACGACTAGAAGATTTCACAAGAGATTTCACTGAAGAAGTAGTTCATATCATGTCTCCACAGCAAACGACATGATATGCCCAGAACTTTCTCTGCTTCAATTCCTTGTCTGCCAAGCTGCCTGCCACTGAGGGTTCTTTTCTCTTACCTTTTCTCTATAGGGCCTATTGTCTTGTTCTCCCAGATCCTCACCCATCCCTGAGGCCTGTGACTTCTCACCTGTTGCCCTCAGCTCTGGCTCTAACCCTGCCCTTGGGTCCCTGGGAAATTACTCAGAAGTTCTGCTTACATCACTTCCACTTACATCCTATGACCAGAAGGATGGACGGTTTCCCCGATAGAGAAAAATGTTAAGTCTTGTTCTGGACTGCTGGGGGCCCAGCTATATTCCATCACTTTGCAGAAGGGGACAAAGGTTAGCAATTTCTCCCATGCTTTGCATATTCCCGAGTGTGCCTTAGAAGTAGGTGACTGACTGCGATGTTGTGCATCAAGCCCGTGAGAAGTGGCTTGAGAGTGTGTTGCAATAGTCATTTCCTGATAGAAACCAAAAGGCACAAAGTGTGCGTATGTAGAGCAGAGGACTGAAAAACTGGGAGCAAAGCAGTTCCTGCTAGTCCTGGAGTCAAGAGAACGTTCTGGATCAACACCAACAGCGCAACCGAAGGAAGATCCTGGGAAGAGGCTTGGAAGAGGCCATGGTGCCCCAACTCCTGACCGTGCTTTGCGCTGGTAAGCGCTGTGGGAGTGGGACTGGGCTGTGGCAGCAGCTGGAGCTGGTGGGAACTTCGGGGCTGGTAGTAGGTGGGGGTGAACAAGCACAGACTAGAGCCTTCCACATCCTGAATACACGTTAGTTAGAAGGATGCTTTACACGCATTTTCCTGTTTCCCCAAACTCAGTCATCCCTGAACTTCCCAAAGATATTTTTTCCTATATCTGTGACATGTCCCGGATTTTTATATTATTATTTTTATACTCAATTCTATTTTATCATTTAAAAAATGTTTATTTTTGAGAGAGAGAGAGAAAGTATGAGGGGGGAGCACAGAATCCAAGCTGTCAGCACAGAGCGCAGTGCAGGGCTCGAACCCAGGAACGGTGAGGTCATGACCTGAAGTTGGACGCTTAACCAACTGAGCCACCCAGGAAACCCTATTTTATTATTTAAAAAAAATTAAAGTTTATTTATATTTGAGAAAGAGAGGCAGAGCAACTAGGGGAGGGTCAGAGAGAGAAAGACAGAGAGAGATAGAGAATCCCAAGTAGGCTCTGCACTGTCAGCTCAGAGTCTGGCGTGGGGCTCAAACTCATGAACCGTGAGATCATGACCTGCGCCTGAACCAAGGGTCGGATGCTTAACCGGCTGAGCTGCCCAGGCTCAACTATACTCAACTCCATTTTAAAATAATATCTGTAAGACCCACGTATTAGTGGGAAAATCAGCGTCCCTCATCAAAAACAGACCCAAACTGCCCCAGTTTTCCCCAGTCTTGCTTCTGAGAGGTAGCAGTGAAGAAAAAAGCTGCCTCCAGATGAGCCCCAGGCTGTGGTATCTCCCATGGGCTCAGGGGAGAGCAAGCCGGGAACCGAGAAGAGAGAGACTTTCTCCCCCAGGCTCAGTGATACTCTCCTGTTACTGGACGACCTGGAGCCACCTTACATCTCTTAGAAAAATTCTCCAAAATAGTTCTTTTCCCCATACTGCATTCGAGGAATCTGAAAATCACGCCTGAAGTTCGTGCCAAGGCCACTCAACTAAATGGAAAAACTGAGCTCAAATTCTGGTCTGCATACTTCCAAAGACTGTAATTCTCCATTCTCCATGGAGCCATACGGGGTAATTGAAAAGGGCTGACATGGAGGGGGTAAGTTGGGGTGGAAATGTCCGCGGGGCTCAAGCCCATGAACCGTGAGATCATGACATGAGCCATAGTCGGAAGCTTACCCAACTGAGCCACCCAGGCGCCCCTCTGGAGGCTGAATAAAGGGAGTCATGGTTAGCAAGATCACAAGAAGGTAAGTGAACCGTGAATCCCTCTTAGGAAATGTCCGGCAACTTTTTCAGAAGGGCTCTTGGTCACAGGTTCTTTGTCACTTCCACTCAACCCCTGTCGAAATGAGTCTCACTTCACGACAAGGCAAGGGTTGGTCAGGATGTGGCGGAAAGGGAGCCCATGTGCGCTGTTGGTGGGAACACAAACTGGCGCAGCCACTGCAGGGAAATAGTTTGGAGGCTAGTTCTTCAGAAAGCTAAAAATAGAACTACACTACAATGGTCCATCCCACTTTGGGGTTGTGTGTAAGCAGGAAATGAGAACAGGAAATCGAAGCGATATCGGCGCCCCTGTGCTCATCGTGACATTATTCACGAGGCATAGAAATGACCCACGTGTCCATCCACGGGTACACGACAAAAGAAGACGTAGCGTGTTATATGCAAGGGGATGCTATTCAGCTGTGAGAAGGAAAAAAACTGGTCCCACCGTTTGCTACAACGTGGATAGACCTTGAGGGTGTTCCACTGAGTGAAACAAGTCAGACAGAGAAAGGCAAATACTTGCACGATCTCACTTATGTGTGGCATGCAAAGATGTTGAACTTGTAGAATCACACAGTGGGATGGACTTGCCAGGAGCTGGGGGTGGTGGGAAGAGGGAGATGTTGATCCAGTGGTACATGCTTGCAGTTCAAAGACGAGTGAGTTCTGAGGCTCTAATGTACAGCATTGCACCTACAGACGGCAATATGGTATTATGTATTTGAGGGTTGCTAAAACAAAAGTTTCAAGATTGTGCCCAATGTCCCTGGTGTGTGTGTGGGTGGGGTGTGTGTGGCAAAGCTGCCCCCAGTAGAGAACTACCGTTATACACTAATCAAACTAGAACACCTATATTGATGTGTAGGAACATATTTCTTGGGGTCAGTTTGGTCTAGATCTGAAAGTAAGGCCCCCAGAGGGGAAAGATGGGGGGTATACACTTCACTCTTCCAAGTAATACCGAGCTTAGATTTATGAGATTTAGGAGCACCAAAGAGATGGCTCATGGCTCACCGCAATGTCCCAAATATATTTAGGCCATTCCCTGAGGGTAGACAGAAGTATCTCAGCACAAAGGACTATGTTCTCAGTATCTAGATGTCCCCTATCATAGGGTAGGGGCCTCACCAGCTTACTCCACATCCTGGCTTCTGGGAGCTGTGGGTACGTTCCTTTGTATGGGAAATGCATATAGGGTGGCAGGTGGAATTACACTTGTTTATCAGCTGACTTTGAAGTAGGGAGCTTCTTCTGGATTATCTGAGTCGCCACAGTGGTAACCATGGGGTCCTTAAAATAACAAACCAGGCAGAAGAGGGTGTCAGTGCACCAAGCATTGCTAATTTTAAAGCCAGAGGAAGAGGCCGCCATGATGAGATGCAGGTGTCTCTTGAAGCTGGAAAAGGCCAGGAAATGGATTCTCATCTGGAGCCCCCAGAAGAAAAGGCCAGGAAATGGATTCTCGTCTGGAGCTCCCAGAAGGAACGCAACCCCAAGGTGGCCCTGGTTTTAGCCAGAGAGACTTTTTTTTTTAATGTTTTTTATTTATTTCTAGGAGAGAGAGAGAGAGACAGCGTGAGCAGGGGAGGGTCAAGAGAGAGGGAGTCACAGACTGAAACAGGCTCCAGGCTCTGAGCTGGCAGTCAGCACAGAGCCCGACGGGGCTCGAACCCACGAACCGCGAGATCATGACCTAAGCGAAAGTCGGACGCTTAACCGACTAAGCCACCCAGGCGCCCCCAGAGAGACTTTTCTAACCCACAGAACTACAAGATAATAAATCTGTGTTGTCACAAGCCACTATGTTTCTGATACTTTGTTATGGCAGCTGTAGGAAATTGTCGGAGGCCGGCTCCAGCAGGTCCAGGGGTCCCTGAAGGATGGACGGTGTCGGCGAGGGAGGGAGTGGGAGAGCCCCAAGATCCTTTCTGATCACCAGGCAGGCATCTCCGTCCTGTCAGTTTTGGAGTCTTTATTTATAGGTCAAACGTTAACATGGCATCAGAAAATGGAATGTTTACAATGGATAGCTCTCTGTGATGTTTTTGGAAAATGTACAAAAACAGGTTTTACAGAAGTCTTCTTGCAGAACTGCCCCAATTATAGTGAGGTTGAGTAATAACAGGGTGTTCACATTTTAATAATGCTAAGATTAAGTCATAGGTTTGTAGATACTCTTATCCATCCTTATCACAGCTGCCAGGGGAAGGGAAGGTGTTTGTGGAAAGTAGGCCTTAGGGAAGGGGCTGCTATACACCATCAGTGAGCAAAGGTGTATGTACTAACTTATCTTCTGCCCTTATCTGTTCCTTCTCTGTAAGTTAGGCTCTTTGTCTCCGGGCAAGACTTGATTGTCCAGTTATATTCTTTATGGCACCGGAGAGCCAACCATACCTTTAAAGGGTTTAGCTCATTTCCAATACATAGAATAGCTTCTTCAAGTGCATTTACTTTTGTGTCTAGTTTTATGATTTCTTGAATAGCTAGGGCATGAGAGACATTTTTGGTTAGTTTACATGTTGAGCTGTATGAACATCCTGGACTAACACAATGGTAGAAACAGCATTGTACATGTAAAGGCCAATCTTTTATGAGTGAGGGTCATTAGCCTGTTCATAGCTCAAGGGAAAGTATGGAGGGAAACAGGACCTTCTGGAGACACGATGTCTGTTCTCATAATCGAAACAAGAAGTTCCCACAATACGTTCCTTCACAAGGTGCAATCATCATACCAGGGCCGGAATAAGGGACAAGTCACTCCCGATATTAATCAACAAGGAACCTTAGGGGTCAGTGCTCAAGCAGAAATAATTGAGTGGGGGTGGATATCGGTCGTCATCTGATTGGCAAGAGACTGTGCAAACTTGCTTTAATCTCACCAGTTTTCTCGACTAATGGGCTCAGAATGGCTCCCAACAGGAAATTAACACAATGTGCAAATCAATGCCCATGCCAGATGGGTTCTTGGGCAGGAGGCTAGGACTGGCCATGAGCATAACCTCCAGTGTCCCGTCTCAGTGGCAGCCCCATGCGGACAGGGACTCAGGTCTCAGGACAGACGGTTCTCTTGCAGGGCTGTGCGCTGCCCAAGGAAGCAGGGAGACTAAAGGTGAGCATTCCTCCAGTTAAATCCACCCTCTCCTTTGCTCCAAATTCTCCACATCCCTTCTCTTTCCTTAAAGGGGTTTCCTCAGAGCGGGTGAGGGCACCAAATCCCGTCCCCGATCTGCTTCCTTCCAGAACCCCTTCCCAAGCCCTCCCTCAGGGCCTGGCCCAGCTCGGTGGTGCCTCGTGGGAGCAACATAACGCTGCAATGTCGGGCCCCAACCAAGGATGTCGTCTTTGCTCTCAGGAAGGGAGATATTTTTTTGGATTCTTCACCATCACTGGCTTCCACAGAGGGCCTGGCTGAATTTCACCTCACTGACCTGAGAAACAGCCAGGCTGGAGTCTATACCTGTGAGCTCTACAGACGCAAGTTGCCCTATATGAGATCACCGCCCAGTGACCGGGTCCTGCTACTGGTAACAGGTGAGGAGAAGGGAGGGATGGGCCTGGGGGAGGGACCCGAGGAGGGCGAGGGATGGAGGAGATGCAGAAGCACAGCAACAGAATGACTTGGCCGCTGCATCCAGGGCTTGTGGGGACGGGACCTCCTTCCCGCAGTCAGAGTCGAAAGAGGGTGACACCAGGGACCTGTCGCGTCCCACACTGGGCAGGAACCCCAGCGGGAGAACCAGGGTGAGTGGGGGACCCTGGGCTTCTCCCCGTGACCTTGGAGCCCCTTCTCTTACAGGAGATTGGCCTAAACCTTCCCTGCAAGCCCACCAAAGGGGTGAGGTGACCGCAGGAGACAACGTGACCCTGCAGTGCCAGAGGCCAGGCAATGTTTTTGAGTTGATAATGTTCGCTCTGCTGAAGGCGGGAGCGACAGGGCCCATCCAGCTCCGGACTCCAGTCGGGAAGGAGACGGACTTCTCCCTGCTGACTGTGACAGCCGAAGACTCCGGGAACTACAGCTGTGTGTACTTCCAGACCCAGGCTCCTTTCTGGACCTCACTGCCTAGTGAGCCTCTTGAGATCCGGGTGAGAGGTGAGGTTTTTATGGTCGGGTGGACCGCAGCTGGATTATCTGCCTGCTCAGGTGCTGGCATGGTCTGTCTCCACAAGACCCTGCAGCTTAGAGCATCTGTGTAGGAAGAAGGGTGGGAGGGCCTGGATTCTGTGGAGTAATGCAGAGGATCTTCTGCAGAGACAGAGAGCACAGATGGTGGAGATCACATAAATGGAGGTTGGGAGGGGGGCCTTCCCACGCAGGTGTGGGACAGAACCGGCTGTGTTGTGAGGGGGCCAGGCCTGGAGGAGGAGGGATCTGTAATAACTAACCCCTCCCCTCCGGCCAGGAAAATAAGATGTAGCCACAAAGTCATTGCCTGTCTCCTGGGCAGCGCACAATTCATTTAGACTAAAGTGTGGATGGTACCTCCTGAGGTTATGCATGAGGAGAGTCTGGCAAGAAGGCAGAGGAGGAGGGAGAGAATAACAAAAAGCCCAGGAGCATCTTTCTGAGAAAGACTCAGAGACTCCAGGAAGAGCTTGGCTTCATTTTCACTGGGATTCTAGCACTCTTGCCTTTAGCTCAAGTGAGCTGAGCTTTTCTCTTCCTGCCAAGACTTTTCTTTCTTTTTTGAAAGGAATGATTTTTAAAAATTATGGCAAAAGAGCATAAGGTACAATTTACCATCTTAAGTATTTTTTAAAAATTTAATGTTTAATTTTGAGAGAGAGAGAGAGATGGAGGGGCAGAGAGAGAGAGAGAGAGGGAGACACAGAATCTTAAGCAGGCTCCCAGACTCCAAGCTGTCAGCACAGAGTGGACACGGTGCTTGAACCCACAGACTGTGAGATCATGACCTGAGCCAAAGTCACACACTTAACAGACTGAACCACCCAGACGCCCCATAAGTATTTTTTTTAAGTGCACAGCATTAAGTGCATTGACTTCTGGCACACCTACTATCTGTTTCCAGAATGCTCTTCACCTTGCAACACTGAAACTCTGTCCCCATTCAACAGCCTCTCCTCACCTGTTCTCCCCAGTCCCTGGTGTCCACCATCCTACACATCGTCTCAGTGAATCTGACGAATGCAGTGACCTCACACCATCAGAATCATACAGTATTTGTCTTATGACTGGCTTATGTCACTCAGAACAATGTTCTCAAGGTTCAGCCATACTGTAGCACATGACTGGGCTTCTTTCCTTAAGGCTGATAATGTTCCATTTTATGGGTAGAGCACGTTTTGTTTGTCTATTCATCAGACAATGGACGCTTGGGTCATTTTCAGCTATTTGGCTATTGGCCCATCACCTACTGGCCACCTACCGGCCATCACTTCTTGAGGATGTATACTCAGAAAGGGGATTGCCGGATTATAGGACAGTTCTACTTTTAATATTGTGAGGACTCACCACCATACTGTTCCCCCAAGTGGCCACACCATTCTACATTCCCACGTCCAGCGCACAAGGGTTTCTGTTGGTTTGTTTCTGATGGATGTTTTCTTGGCCCTTGTGCGTTAGGGCTATTTTTGAGGACTGAGTTTGTCCAGGACGAAGGGAGGGAGAGAGGCCAGTAGGAAGCAGGCATCTTCCTGGATGGGGGAGGGGCGCTGAATCCCCTAGAATTGATGTGGGGCCAGTCATAACTGCACAGGGCACTAACCAATGAACCCAGGATCTCCCAAACCACACACGGAGGAGGCATTCAGGGCCCCTCACACGGGGCACGAGAACAGGTTCTGAAGTCGGTGGACCTGAGCTAAAGCTATAGCTGTGGCATGTGCTTTCTGTGAGTATTCTGCAACTCATTCCTCTCATCTGTCAAGTGGGTGGGCAGTGAAGCATACATCTGACCATGAACTTCTGTGAGAAGGAGACATAACAGTAATCAATTATAATAATCAACAGTTTTGATTATTGTAATCAAGGCACTTGGTTACAAGTGGAAAAAAAAAAAAAACAACCAACCACCTTGAAGTGACCTGGAAAAAATGAGGTCTTTGGAATTAAAGGGGTCATTCAAGGCTCCCTAACCTGTCAGTAGTAACATTTCGAGCTGGATAATTCTTTGGGGTGGGAGGTGGGGGAGAAAAGTGGGTCCTGTGTAACATAGGATGTTGGCAGCATCTCGGATCTTTACTCCACTTCATGTCCCCTTGTCCAGCTGTGACGACCACGGTGTCTCCAGACACTGCCAGATGTCCTGTGGGCAGACACGGCTGGGACCCAGGGGCAGTCAGTCATGGGAAGCACAGGGATGCCCTCTGGCTTCACGAATTAGAATGAGGAACTGGAGTCCTGCCCAGATTCTCTTCCTTTCTGACACTTGTGTCTTTATTGTACCTGTTTCATTCTCTTTTAAACTTTAAAAAAAATTTTTTTATTTTTGAGAGAGACAGAGTGTGAGCAGGGGAGGGGCAGAGAGAGAGAGAGAGAGAGAGAGAATCTGAAGCAGCTCCAGGCTCCGAGCTGTCAGCACAGAGCCTGACGCGGGGCTCGAACTCAAACTGTGACATCATGACCTGAGCCGAAGTCAGATGCTCAACGGACAGAGCCACCCAGGCGCCTGTTTCATTCTCTTTTAGTGGGGACCAGCTTCCTCTTTGGGGAAGAAAGCTTGGCTTTTAAGAGCTGAGTTTTGTAGCTCATAAATTCTACTCCTGGAGAACTATCCAGCCCTTCTTCCCAGACCCAGTTCAAAATAGACAGACAAAGAGACTGGGGAGGGCAGTGAATTGTCCTGCTTAGCTCAGCCTCTAGATCAATCCTAGGAAATGCCCATGGGAGGTGCCATGCAAGAAAACCCAGCTCCATCCAGGGCGACTGGGATGTAGGAGGGGAAGGAACAGTTCCTCAAGCAAGGAGAGCTGCTACCCTCTGATCCCACCACCCCTACCCCAATTTCATGTTGAAATCCTCACACCGAATGGGGCAGCATTAGGAGCTGGGGGCCTCTGGGAGGTGCTTAGGTCCTAAGGGTGGAGTCCTCATGAGATCAGTGCCCTTATGAAAGAGACCCCAGAAGCTCCCCTGTCCCCTTCTGAAACGTGAGGCTCTAGAAGTCCGCCGCCCAGAAGAGGGCGCTCCCGAGACCAAGCTGCCACCCTGGTCTCGGACTTCCGGTCTCCAGACTTGTGAGAAAGGGGTGCCTGCTGTTCATCAGCCCTCAGCCTGTGGCATTCTGTTAGAGCCTCAGATGGACAAAGACAGCCGAGGGAGGGGTACTGCCCAGCAAGCGTGTTTGCTGCAGAATCCCAGACCCCTGGACAGAGCGACAAAATAAATCCCAAGGTCCAGACGCTCTCAGGAGAATTGGCAACAAGGGGTAAAGGGGAGTGCTCGCCCCCCACCCCCCTTGCCCGCAGCCCGGAGCCTGGGAGTGAGGCAGAGAAGCTTGCATCTATGATCCACCTGCACCACGCTGTTTTCAAGGTCAATGTGAAGGACATTCAATGTCCCCTATAGGAGCAGGAAGAAAACTGCGGGGAGAGGGGAGAACAACCACACAACCATAACCGTCTGAACAGGGGTGGGCACCCGACACTTGGGTACCTGGCCCCACCGTCTGCAAGTGTGTGTACGGGCTCTTGCTCTGCAGGTAACTGTAAGTGTTTGGAATCTGGCTGGACCCACAACAAGCCATCTTCTACAGATTCCTTAGCTACCCTCTGTCTCAGCCTCCGTATCTGCTAGGGGTTGATACAAGAACCTACACAAGGGACTCGTGGTCGAGATTCTGAGGAGTTATTTTACTAACCCCCTCCTGAACTGTGTCCAGTGGGCAGCAAAATACTATCTAGGGATTTGCCATTATGCTCATTACAAAACACCCAAAACTTCTTCCTCTGATTACTGAAGCAGCTTTATCAAGAACTCGTTCCTCAGGGGAGAACTTCTAGGAAACAGAGGGCATGTGTATCCCTCAAAAGGTACCAGTAAATATCCTTATCATTATAATGAATTACAAATATTGGCAGAAAATTCCATGACCTCTTAAGGGCTTCCAGGTTCTAAAAAGGCCAAGGTGCATGTCTGTGTCTTAAAAAAATGTTTTTTTAATATTTATTCATTTTTGAGACAGAGAGAGAGAGCGAGCGAGCGCATGTAAGCAGGGGAGGGGCAGAGAGAGGGAGACACAGAATCCAAAGCAGGCTCCAGGCTCTGAGCTGTCAGCACAGAGCCTGATGCGGGGCGCAAACCCATGAACCGTGAGATCATGACCTGAGCTGAAGTTGGAGGCTTAACCGACTGAGCCCCCCAGGCGCCCCTGCGTGCCTGTGGCTTTAACTCAGTTCAACTGTATGTGACAAGGTTGAGCACTGAGGAGATGGTCTTTCCAAAACATGATGATAAAACAGACAAAAGGGAAAGAAAAATACCACAAACTAGATTGGCTCTCTGTAGGAGGGGGACACTTTACATAATTTTGGGTTCTTCCACAGCTGCTGAATTATTTTTTTTCCTACCTATTTACCCTTGGCACATGAGGATGCTTCTGAGTTTGTTACTCCATAGTCACAAATACTTCTGCTTCCGACATGACTACATCAGTGACGGAACAGTTCACCAGGAAGGGCTCAGGAAGCTGTTAAGTTCGATGTCGACCTTTCCTGTCTCCCTTCAGCCATTGTTCTCACCTTGGCAACTGTCACCAAGGGCAACAGGCTGAGGAAAAGAGGGAGTCACGGGGGAGGCGGGAGGGGGGCTTCGCAGGCAGGCGACTGGGGACAGGTGCATTGACAGATTATTGAAGATGGACCCCAAGGGTTTCCCTTCGGGATTCGCCAGAGCCTTTTATAAACCCCTGTAGTTTTCCGGGGATCGTAAAGGGGCCAGCACCGTAGGCCTGCAGCTACAGCAGTGTGTTAAACCTGTGGGGATGCGAGTGTCCCCTGGCTGGCCAGGGGCAGGAGGCAGGGACAAGGTGAGTGGCAGGAATCCTAACAAGGACCAGGAAAGAGAGTCACCGATTTTAGGGTCACCTCTGATTTTCCTCAGACCACTGGTTGTCCACTTGCGGTGACTTTGCCACTCAGCAGCATGTGATGGTGTCTGCGACATTTTGGGTGGTCACAGCTGGGGATAGGGGTGCTCCTGGCATCTAGCAAGCAGAGCCGCAGATGCATCAAAACACCCTACGACACACAGGACGCCGCCCCACCAACAGTTATCCGACCTAATACCTCGGCGCCCAAGGCGAGAAATCCTGTAGACCCCCTGTCTAGTCTTCCCTCAGACACCAGAGTTCTTGCAGAGACCTTACAGGGGGAGGCCACACTCCCCTCCAATTCCCGAAGCCTACGTGCCCCAGACCGGTAGCTGTTGAAGAAAATACTTAACAATGATACTGGCATCACCTGTCTTCCTTTTTTTTCTTTTCTTTTTTTTTAATGTTTTATTTATTTCTGAGAGAGAGCACGAGCGCATGAGCAGGGGAGGGTCAGAGAAAGGGGGAGATACACAATCTGAAGCCGACTCCAGGCTCTGAGCTGTCAGCACAGAGCCCAACGCGGGGCTCGAACCCACAAACAGTGAGATCATGACCTGAGCCAAAGTCGTGTGCTTAACCGACTGAGCCCCCCAGGCGCCCCTCACCTGTCTTCCTTGAAGGGAAAGCTGCTTGTGATGTTTGGGTTTTGTTTTTTCTCCCTTTATTCCGAAGTCTGATTTGCCTCCAGGTTCCCAGTGATTTCTTCGGAGCCAGACCCCAGGAGTCTGAGGGTTGGCGTGGTTTACTCACCGTTGCTGAAGCTGTAACGAGAAGCGTGCAGTCTCTGGTTCCGAGGAGAGCAGGGTGCTGCAGGCAGTGGGGGGAGTCAGCAGGAGGGCCTGGGAGTGCAGGCAGGGGGGTAAAGAATACGGGCGGTGCCACAGGGAACAGCGGGTGTAAACAGGCTTCCCAGGCTTGCCTTCTTTGAAGCGTAAGGCTGAGGGTAGGGGTGGCGTTTCCAGGCGCGTGAGGGCAGGGCCAACACAGCTGTAGATGATAAAGGCAATAAAGAGTGATGTGGCGAGTATCCCGTAAGTACAGCTGTGTGAACCCTGGCTGGACCCAGCCCCTGGCTCTGCTCCTCACCAGCTGTGTGACCCCTGCTCCTCACCAGCTGTGTGACCCCAGGCAACTCACGTAGCCAGCAAGCTAGAGACTCAGGAAGAGCTGATGTCGAGTCTGAAGGCAGCCGGAAGCAGAATTCATTCATCCTCAGAGATCAGTCTTGACTCCTTGGGCCTTTGACTGATTAAATGAGGCCCACCCACTTTCTAGAGCCTAATCTGCTCTGCTCAAACTCTATTGCCTTAAATGTTAATCACATCTCTTTTTTAAGTGAATTTTACTGAAGATTGCATTTACTTCATTTTACTGTAATTCCAGTGTAGTCAACATAGAGCGTTATTAGTTTCAGGAAGTAATTCTAGACTTGTATTTGATCAAATAACTGGGTACCGTGGCCTAGTTGGGTTGACACATAAAATTAACCATCACACCCTGCATGGGAGTTTTGGGGTCCTCGAGTGGGGTCTGCACATTTCTGGAATACACTTGGCTTTTATTTCTGCATCCCATCTTGTTTCCTAGATAAACCTAAAATTCACAAAAATTTCCCTCCACAAAGCAGCAAGACAACTGAAAAGAATTACCTTTCTTTTGCGGCGCCTGAAGGGCTCAGTTAAGCGAGCGTCAGACTCTTGATTTCAGCTCAGGTCATGATCTCACTGTTTGTGGAATCGAGCCCTGCATTAGGCTCCGCACTGTCCGTGGCACCGTCCGCGGCACCATCCTGGGCACCATCTGTGTGGAGCCTGCTTGGAATTCTTTCTCTCTCCCTCTCTCTCTGCCCCTCCACCACACACACTCTCTCCCAGAATAAATTAAAAAAATGAAACCTAAAAAAAAGAATTTCCTTTTTTTTGAGAAATCTGAAAAATAGTATCTAATAGAAATAACAATCAAATAGCAGATAGTCACGTATCCACCACCCATAATTACACTTGTTCACATTTCGTCGTATTTGCCCCAAAGCTGTTCTTTCCACAAGTTAAGACTAAGAAAAGAAAAGAAAGTCCTTTTCCCCTCTCAACATTACTCCCATTATCTTTCCCCTTTCCAGAACCCTCCACCCTGACGTTGGTGTTAATTCTGTGAGGGGTTTTTACACTCTTACTACATGACATGCCTTTGTAAAGAAACGCATAGAGTTTTAAATTCTATTTACGGTTATTTATTTTTTATTAAAAATTGTTTTTAATGTTTTTTTTTTTAATTTTTAAATGTTTTATTTATTTCTAAGAGAGAGAGAGAGAGACAGCGTGAGCAGGGGAGGGTCAGAGAGAGAGGGAGTCACAGACTCGGAAACAGGCTCCAGGCTCTGAGTGGCAGTCAGCACAGAGCCCGACGCGGGGCTCAAACCCACGAACCGCGAGATCATGACCCAAGCGAAAGTCGGATGCTTAACCGACTAAGCCACCCAGGCGCCCCTGTTTTTAATGTTTTATTTATTTTTGAGACAGAGAGACAGAGCATGGTAGGGGAGAGGCAGGGAGAGAAGGAGATACAGAATCTGATGCACACTCCAGCCTCTGAGCTGTCAGCACAGAACCCGACACGGGGCTCGAACCCACAAACCACGAGATCATGACCTGAGCGGAAGTCGGAGGTTTACCTGACTGAGCCCCCAGGCGCCCCTATGGTTATTTAAATATAAACTAACTCAAGCATTCTCTCTTCTAGAGACAATTGAAAGGAACTCTCCCGAGGGGGCAGAAACAGGCCTCGGTAAGTGCGCAGAGCTTCCGCACACTCCTCCACGCGTGGGATGACACGTCCTTGGGACGCCCCGAACTGTCCACACCGGGGAAGGCTCTCCAGGCTGTCTGTCCGTCCGTCCGTCCGTCTTGTGGGCATGCCTGAAAGCGGCGGCCTTCGAGATGGGCGGGATTAGGGCGCGGCCCCGCCCACGTTAGCTGCGCCACTTCCGCACCTGCGCAGTGGGCATCACGCGGCCGCTCTGCGCGCCCCCTCGTAGGCGGGAAGAGAACGTCGTGCGATCTGCGGCACGCGGGGGGAGTGTGGCCGAGGGGGACACACTGAGGGGCCGGGACAGGTCTCAGGGAGCCGCTGGCCTCTCCCCGCTCCCCTCCCCTCCCCAGGAGCCGTGGGGATCGCCCTGGTCGCCGTCTCCGCCCTCCTCATCCTGCTCGGAGCCTTCCTCGTCTACAGGTGCAGCCGGCTGCGTGGTGAGTCCGGGTCCACAAGGGCTGAGTATCTGGGAGGAGACGGGAGAAGCAGAACCGGGAGGTAACGTCAGAGGGCGTCTAATCGCGTCTCTGCCTCCTTCACCTCCAGGCGCAGCTCTCCACAAGATGGCCAAACGGTAGAGCTTCTCGGAGAATCCCGTCGGCCAGTACTGAACCCTTCCCCCTCCATTGCCTTGACCACCCAAGACCTCCTTTCTTACCAGAACCTTCTTTGTGCCCCCAACCTGCCCCGAGGACACTCCCAAGCGTCCCTCCGCGTCCTCAATTCCCGTGACCACCTTCCACTTCTCGATATTCTTTCCTTGGGTCCTTTCCTCATAGACCACACTGCCCCCAACCACTTCTCCTCAGCTCTCAAGACTTGGCTGAGCACCCGAGTGACTTGGGACCCTAGGGTGGGGTGTACACGCGTGGGGAAGGTGGGGGGGCTTTAGCTGGCACCTCAGCTCCGCCTCCTCACAATGATCCCGGTGTCTCAGTCCAGTCACTGAGTCTCCAGTGCCTCACCACTTCTCTTTCAGTTCCTGCTCTTCTAAGGAACCTGAAAAAGTGGAGACAAGGGATCAGCCTGAGAAAGAAAGTCGTGGTGGGTACACGTGTGTTTGTATATTTGTATGTGTGCAGTGTGCACACACACGCATGCTGCCTGTGCTCACTTAAGCATGCATATTTGAGTGTGCATGTGTGAGTCTGCATGTGTAGGTGTGTGTGTGTGAACACACATATGCACGTAGCAGTGCACGGACGTGTGTGCATGTGTATAGATATGTGTGTTGCACGTGCACCCACGTGTGGTTTGCATGTCTGTACACATGAGTGTGGGGGCGTGTGTGTCACATGCATGCCTTATTCGTGTGTGAGTAAATGCATGGTGTAAGTATGTGCATGTGAGGGTGTATAAGGTGATATGCACGTGAGCCGGGTTGTGAGTGTAGTTAACGCCTGGGGGCAAAGCGATAGCAGATCCTTTCCCCCCCCCAGATACATCTGCAGCCACGGTGAGCTGCCTTCCTGCTTCGGTGAGTGTCCCCTGCAGACATTTCCCGTCCCCACCTTGTTCCTCCCTCCCATTTTGTCAATGGTCTGGCCCCCCATGCCCATCCACCCCCAACCTCAGTCTACATTCCAGGAGAATCTGGTCTGAACCCTTCTGTGCCTTCTCTGGCCAGGGACCTTCATCCCATGTCCTTTCTGAGGACATTTTCCCAGGTGACATGAGATGAACATCACCTTTTTTAAAACAAAATTTTAATGTTTATTTATTTCTTTTGAGAGACAGAGCACAAGCAGGGGAGGGGCAGAGAGAGAGGGAGACACAGAATCAAAAGCAGGCTCCAGGCTCTGAGCTGTCAGCACAGAGCCTGACTCTGGGCTCAAAACCCACGAACCTTGAGATCATGACCTGAGCTGAAGTCGGATGCTTAACCGCCTGAGCCACCCAGGCCCCCCTTACATCACCTTCCTGGGATTAATGGGGTAGTTTAACGTGCTCTGAGACGCAGAATGGTCAGTGGGGTCTCAGGCACACTTCATAAGCATTCAGTACCCTGAAGCTATTGTTATTAAAAACCACCGGTTATAATCTCTGGTAAGTGGCTTTCCCACCCTGAGCCTCAGTGTCTTCCTGCAGACAATGGGGATAATATGCCCCACCTCTTGGTGCAATTCTGGAAAACACGGTAAGATCTTTCTGTAAAGCACCTACCACGAAGTACCCACACAGCACAGTTATCAATAGTAACCCTCATTTGATCCTTTACAGTTCAGTTTTTTATAAAATTGTGCCAAAATGCACACAACCCTAAAATCCACCATCCTAACCCGGGATACTCACAACTTTCGAATATTCACCACGTTGTGCAATAATCCCCCACGAATCCAGTTCGAGAACATTTTCATCACCTCGAAGGAAGCCCCACACCCTCTAAGCAGCCTTTCTGCACACCCACACCCCACCCCAAGCCCCTGACAGCCACTAGCTCTCTGTCCCTAAGGATTTGCCTACTCTGGACATCTCATATTCACACTTAGGACTATTTAGATCTGTACTTTCATAACAAACCATCCAAAAATGCTGTGGTTTAGGGCAACACTTAGGATCTCACAGCGCCTGCAGGGCAGGAATCCGGGGGTGGCTCAGCCAGGTCGTCTCCTGCTGGGTCTCACAAGCCTGGGACAGAGGCATTAGCCAGGGCTGGCTCCGGCTTGAGTAAGGGAGGATCGGCTTCCTCACTCACTCACTCAGGTGGTGGTTGGCGGGATTCAGGCCCTCGCTGGCTGTTGGCCAGAGACCATCCTGGCCTTATGGACCTTTCCACAGGGCAGCTCATAACACAGCAGCTGGCTTGAGAAGCATGAGTGAGGGAAACAGGTGTGAACAAGATGGAAATCATAACCTTAGTCTTTCATAACCTAGTCTTGGACAAGACACACGACAGCTCATCCTTTTGCTTATTCCAATCAACAGACGTAGGTCACTAGGTCCTGCCAACCTTCGCGAGGGGAAGGGACTGCATGAAGACTCGAAGGGCCGGAGGCTCTTCGTAACACAGCTGTCTACCACACTGTCATCACAAACGCTGTCTTCACAAGCCAGCACTCTTTCCCAGGGATGCTTGATCCTTCTCTCCCTGCTTATCTTCAGGATGAAGCATCCCAGGTCTCAACAGCTGAGGAGCCCTATGGAGTGACTTATGCTGAGCTGGACATCAGAGCCCTAAATGAGGCTCCTTCCAGCCAGGTGGAGCAGCCCCTGGAAACCTGTGTGTACTTGACCCTTAAGACATAGCCAGGAGACCGCCTAGAGACCAGCAACCAAGAACTGCTAACAAGGAGATGGATGATTGAGAGAAAGCCCGTGGGCGCTAGGCAAATGGGGATCCCTTTCCTCAAATCTCCAATAAAGACTTTTTTCCCCAACTTGACAACAAACTATTTGTAAAAAATTAAAATAAATAAATAAATAAATAAATAAATGAAAGAAAAAAAAAGACTTGTTTCCTTCTTCTAAAAATTTACTTTTTAAATGAGAGGTATCAGGGCGCCTGGATGGCTCAGTCAGTTGAGTGACTTTGGCTCAGGCCACGATTATGATCTCACAGTTTGTGAGTCTGAGCCCCGCATTGGGCTCTGTGCTAACAGCTCAGAGCCTGGAGCCTGCTTTACATTCTGTGACTGCCTCTCTCTCTACAGACCCACCCCTGTAGGAAACATGCAAAAATAAACATTAAAACTTTTTAATAACGAAATAAATAAATGAGAGGTATCATTTGCACAGAGTAAAATGTATAAATCTGCAGTTAAGTGACTACAGATAGATGATTGACCGATAGATATAGATATCGATATATAAATATCTCAGTTATCTATCTCTACCTATCCCCTTTGGTATAATCACCATCCAAATAAACACAGTATGCCCAGCACTCCAGAAAGTTTCCCTGTGACACTCTCCAGTGAACTGCCACATTCCCCGAGAGCCTTTTTCTGCCTTTTCACCACCGGGCTTGAGTCTTGGCTGTCTTCACGTGCCCTCCTATACATGCAGCCACACTATGTGCTCTCCTCTGTGTCTGGCTTCTTTCACCCAACTACACTGCTCCTGGGGTTTATCCCTGACATTACACATAGTTGTGTTTCCTTGCCTTGTTACTGCTGAGCATTACTCCCATGCACGTTCATGCCATGGTGTGTTTGCCGTTCTCCAGGGGATGGACAATTGGGTTGTCTGCGGGCTCCAGATTCTGTGGGTCAGCTTGCCCGAATGCGCTTAGCTGTGTCTTTGCAGACACAGGCACATGTGCACACATTTCCCCTGGGTTGTAAATAGTGGGATGGCCGCGTCAAAGAACAGGTGTATGCTTAATTTCATTTGCTTCGTCTGGTCAGTCTTCCAATGGGGTTGTTCTGCTTCCTGCTTCCTTCCTGACAAGTGCTCAGTGTGACTTTCTTGACTGCCGCTCTTCTGTTCACACTCCCTTCTCACCACAAAGCTGCCCCATCACCTTACTCAAGTCTGTGGCACGAGCAAAGCTTTCACTGTGACCTGTGACCCCCAACTATTCTCACTCCTGGTAGTCACGTCCCTGGGTCATCCCCTCCCCTGGTTTTGGCGACTTGCTTCTAACCTACAGAATATGGCAAAGGAGATGGGGTGTCACTTCAACGGTTATGCTATCGAAGAATACAACTACCATCTTGACAGTGGGCTTTTTCCACCTTCTCTGATTGCACATTTGGATGATGATGGAGACTCCCTGTTCTGGAAAAGCCCACTTGGCAAGGGACCGAGAACTGTCTCCAGCCAGCAAGGAACTGGCTTCTTCCAACAAGCATGTGGGCTTGTGTTATATAATAAAGAATTTGGCTGGTCTTTGTCCCTGGCTCCTGGGAGCTAATCTCTAAGTGTTTGGAATCTCTCTATCTTTTTAAGTTTATTTATTTTGAAGAGATAGACACAGTGCAAGTAGGGAGGGTCATAGACACGGA
This sequence comes from Proteles cristata cristata, assembly GCA_017311185.1. Classification (NCBI taxonomy): domain Eukaryota; kingdom Metazoa; phylum Chordata; class Mammalia; order Carnivora; family Hyaenidae; genus Proteles; species Proteles cristata. The sequence goes on along the minus strand of JAESUZ010003054.1, from coordinate 69,444 downwards.
GAGAGAGAATCCCAAGCAGGCTTTCTGCTGTCAGTGCAGAGCCTGGTGCTAGGCTCAAACTCACAAATGGTGAGATCAAGACTTGAGATGAAATCAAGAGTCAGACGCTCAACTGACTGAGCCCCCGGGGCGGCCCTTGGATCTCTTGAGTGACAGGAGCATCTTTATTACTCACAGCAGGCCCTTGGACCACAGCTGAGTTTACAGCAGTGAGATGACTCGGGATGGGGGCTGCTGAGACCAGAAAGACCATGAGATTACAAGGTTACGGTCTTGATCTATGGGGATGTGAGGGGGCTGGAGACAGAGTCAGTCATGTGGGCAATGATGTAATCAATCACACCTACGTGATGATATCCCCAAGAAAGCTGTGCACACTGAGGCTCAGGGAGTTTCCTAGCTGGTGACGCATCCTGAGACCATAGGAAGCTCTGCTTTTGGGGCCATCCCAGACTTTACCCTATGTGTCTCTAAATATAGATGGTCTTTTTTTTAAAAATATATAAATGTTTTATTTATTTCTGAGAGAGAGAGAGAGAGAGACAGCATGAGGAGGGGAGGGTCAAAGAGAGAGGAGACAGAGAATCTGAAACAGGCTCCAGGCTCTGAGCTGGCTGTCAGCACAGAGCCCGACATGGGGCTCGAACCCACAAACCGTGAGATCATGACCTGAGCCAAAGTCAGATGCTCAACCAACTGAGCTACCCAGGTGACCCTAAATATAGATGGTCTTGATTTATATCCTTTTAATTTTTTTTAAATGTTTTTATTTATTTCTAGGAGAGAGAGAGACGCAGCGTGAGCAGGGGAGGGTCAGAGAGAGAGGGAGTCACAGACTGAAACAGGCTCCAGGCTCTGAGCTGGCAGTCAGCACAGAGCCCGACGCGGGGCCTGAACCCACGAACCGCGAGATCATGACGTAAGCGAAAGTCGGACGCTTAACCGACTAAGACACCCAGGCGCCCCGATTTATATCCTTTTTAAATGTTTTTTTTTAATTTCTGAGAGAGAGAGAGCATGAGCAAGGAAGGGTCAGAGAGAGAAAGAGACACAGAATCTGAAACAGTCTTCAGGCTCTGAGCTGTCAGCACAGAGCCCGACGTGGGGCTCGAACCCACAAACCGTGAGATCATGACCTGAGCCGAAGTTGGACGCTTAACTGACTGAGCCACCCAGGAGCCCTTAAAATTTTTTTAAATTTTAATGTTTATTTATTTTTGAGACAGAGAGAGACAGAACATGAGTGGGGGAGGGGCAGAGAGAGAGGGAAACACTGACTTCCAGGCTCTGAGCTGTCAGCACTGAGCCTGATGCGGGTCTTGAACCCACAAACCGTGAGATCATGACCTGAGCCGAAGCTTAACCGACTGAGCCACTGGGGAGCCCCTTGATTTATATCCTTTATAAATTTATATCCTTTATAAATTATATCATTTGTAAATAAACTAACCATAAATATAGTGCTTTCTTGATTATTTGAGTGGTTCTAGCAAGTTATTGAACCCCACGGGAGTAGTGAGAACCTACAAAATTTCAGGTCATTAGTTCATGGGTGCAGGTGGCCCGCGAACAGCTGAGCACACAGCTGGTGTTTGCAGTGAGGACAGTCCTGTGGGCACCTCACCCTTTGCCTGTGAAGTCTGTGCTCACTCTGGGTGACCTGTGCCAAAACTGCATTGCAGCTCTGAAGTGGATCCTTCTCCGGCTAAGCTTTCAGATTAGACCTTAACCCTGGCTGAAATGCAGGCCAGACAATCCTGCCCAGCGGTGCTTGGGCTCCTCGCCCCAGAAGCAGTGAAACAGTGAAGGTGTGCTGCTTAAGCCGCTACCTTCGTGGTAATGCTGTTACACAACAACAGATAACTGAAACACTCACACCCGTGGGGGCATCGTCCCACAGAATGAACCCAAGACACAGAGACACCTTCACCACTGTGTGGGGGTGTGTGTGTCACGTGAGTTTCTGGGAAGGGAACGGGCTCTGGAGACAGAGCTGGGTTCCAACTTCTGCACCTACCTCTCCTACCTCTGTGCCTTTGTGCAAGGGAACCTGCCTTGCTGCCTCTCAGGTTACGTATTCCCAGTTAATTTGCTCACACCTCTTGGATTTTACCAAGTACAATTTTCATCAAATACAATTTGGTAAAAAAAATAATGGCTCACCTGTATTGTGAAGTCAGAAAGTGGGTCAAAGTGTGGGTAAACTGGGATTTATATGAAAAAATTTTTTTAAATTAGAGGAGCCTGGGTGGCTCAATTGGTTAAGTGTCTGACTTCAGTTCAGGTTGTGTGTTCGAGCCCCAAGTCGGGCTCCATGCTGACAGCTCAGAGACTGGAGCCTGTTTCAGATTCTGTGTCTCCCTCTCTCTCTGCCCCTCCTCCACTTGCACTCTGTCTCTCTCTCTCTCAGAAATAAATAAACATTAAAAAATAAATAAATAAATCAGATGCCCCTGGGTGGCTCAGTCAGTTAAGCCTTGGACTTCAGGTCACGATCTCACGGTTTGTGGGTTCAAGCCCTCGTGGGGATCTGCACTGACAGTGTGGAGCCTGCTTGGGATTCTCTCTCTCTCTCTGCCCCTCCCCACTTGTGCTTTCTCTCTCTCACTCAAAATAAATAAATAAACTTTAAAACAATTCCTTTAAAGTAGGCTTCATGCCCAATGTGGAGCCCAATGCAGGGCTTGAACTCACAACCCTGAGATCAAGACCTGAGCTGAGATCAAGAGTTGGACACTTAAGTGACTGAGCCACTCAGGAGCCCCGAGTTCTTAGCTCTTAAGACTGTGGACAGTGTCTAGCAACCTGAGTGTTTCTCTAGGATTTCGCAGTACCCTGAAGAGTGAAATACCTTCATCTTCTCTTAGGAACCCCTTAGGCTCACACCCCAGGTATTTGGGGGCAGAGGGTCGTCTGAGGGCTGATACCCGAAATCCGAGACGGATGAGGACCGAGGACTTCTGTGAGTGAAACCCTCCAAGCGGGGCGTGTGAGGAACATGTTGTAATCAGCGGCAGTAACGACATTTCCAGAAAGCATCTGTAAAAGGAGGAACTGAGCAGTCAGAGGAAACCTGTTCCTGTCCACACTGAAGTCAGGGGCGAGGCCGTGACCGTCCCAGCTGCGCTCCCTCCCACAGGCTGCACAGCGGAAGAGGGGACTCTGCACAGGCTGGCGCGCTGTCATGATCCCTAAGCTACTCCCACTGCTATGTCTCAGTAAGTCTCATGGGGCAACATGTGGGGACCCTGGAAAACAGCAGACTCGGTAAGAGGTTTGGGCTGGGGATTGAGAGAGAAACCAAAACATCAGTGCTGGTTTCTTAGTGCACACTGCGTATCAGAAATCTCGCTGAGTGCAATCAATGCATACATTATTTCTAAACTGGTGCTTTACAAATTTCAATGACTCATGTTCCAAGTTCATGATTTCCGATGAAAAGCCTTTACTACCTGTACTTTCTGGCTGACTGCGCTTTAAAAATTTTTTTTATGTTTATTTTTTTATTCACTCTTGTGAATGCAGGAGGGGCAGAGAAAGAGGGAGCCACAGAATCTGAAGCAGCTCCAGGCTCTGAGCTGTCAGCACAGAGCCCGACGCGGAGCTCGAACCCACGTACTGCAAGATCATGACCTGAGCCGAAGCCGGACGCTTAACCGACTGAACCATCCAGGCACCCCGGCTTAATGTGTTTTGTTTTTAATACTGACTCAGCCTTTTTTGCCTAAATAAAAGTGTTAAGCAAAGAAACTTTCAATACGATGCATAAAAATCCAGGTTGGGGCACCTGGCTGGTTCAGTCGGTTGAGCATGTGGCTCTTGGTTTTGACTCAGGTTACAGACCTTGTGGTTTATGGGATTGAGCCCCGCATCAGCCCTGCATGGAGCCTGCTTGGGATTCCCTCTCACCCCCTTTCTTCGCCCCGCCTCTGCTCAAGAACAGGTGTGCGCACTTTCTCTCAAATAAATTTTTAAAAAATCCAGGTCAAACACAAAAACTACAAAGTAAATGTAGCAAGAAGGAAACAATATGAGCATTTTTGAACTCTACATTGGTCCCTGTCAAGCTTCTGGGTCTGAGGCCTGCCAGTTCTCTGCTAAGGAGGCGATTAGCCACCATCCAGATATATCAGAGGCTAGCTTCAAAGAGGCTTTCTTGGTGCCTACTGCATGCAGTCACGCAGCGCTCTGACTGTCCTTCCTTCCAAATAAAATCATTACACCCAACATGTGTGGGATGTATTCCACATTTTGGAAATACCACTCTGATCTCCACTCCTCAAAAAAGAAAAAACAAAAAACAAAAAACAACCACTCCTCCAAACAAAAACCCGGCAAGAGACAAAGAGGTCACTTCTGTAGATTAGGATTCAAACGTGAGTCTGCAGAGTAAATGCCTTGTCTCAGATCACACAGCTGACATGCAGGGAAGCCAGGTCTCAACCCACTTTTTTTTTTTTTTTTTTTTTACAAATAATTTATTTTCAAGTTGGTTTCCATATAAACACCCAGTGCTCATCCCCACAAGTGCCCTCCTCCATGCCGATCACCCCCTCCCTCCCACACACCCATCAGTCTTCAGTTTGTTCCCAGCATTCAAGAGTCTCTCATGGTTTGCTTCTCTCCCTTTCCCCCACCATTTCCCCCTTTCTTCTCCCCCATGGTCCTCAGTTAAGTTCTTCCTAATCCTCCTATACGTGCAAACATATGATATTTCTCCTTCTCTGCCTGACTTATTTCACTCAGCATAACACCCTCAAGGTCCCTCCATGTTGTTAAATGGCCAGATTTCATTGTTTCTCATTGCCATGTAGTATTCCATGGTATAGATAAACCACATCTTCTTGATCCATTCATCTGTTGATGGACACTTAGGCTCTTTCCATGTTTTAGCTATTGTGGAGAGTGCTGCTATGAACATTGGGGTACATGTGCTCCTATGCATCAGCATTTCTGTATCCCGTGTAAATTCCGAGCAGTGCTATTGCTGGGTCATAGGGGAGTTCTATTGTTAGTTTCCTGAGGAACCTCCACACTGTTTTCCAGAGGGGCTATACCAGTTGACATTCCCACCAACAGTGTAGGAGGGTGCCCGTGTCTCCACATCCTTGCCAGCATCTAGAGTCTCCTGATGTGTTCATTTTAGCCAGTCTGACTGGCGTGAGGTGGTATCTCAGTGTGGTTTTGATTTGTATTTCCCTGGTGAGGAGGGGTGCTGAGCATCGTTTCATGTGTCTGTTGGCCATCTGGATGTCCTCTTAGGAGCAGTGTCTGTTCACATCTTCTGCCCATTTCTTTACTGGGTTGTTCGTTTTTCGGGTGTGGAGTTTGGTGAGTTCCTTATAGATTTTGGATATTAACCCTTTGTCTGATATGTCATTTGCAACTATCTTTTCCCATTCCGTTGGTTGGCTATTAGTTTTGTGGATTGTTTCCTTTGCCGTGCTTCCTTTCCTTTGCTTTTAATCTTGATGAGGTCCCAATAGTTTATTTTTGCTCATTTCCCTTGCTTTTGGGGATGTGTCAAGTAAGAAGTTGCTGCGGTGGAGGTCAAGGAGGTTGTTTCCTGCTTTCTCCTCTAGGGTTTTGATGGTTTCCTGTCTCACGTTCAGGTCCTTTATCCACTTTGAGTTTATTTTTGTGTATGGTGTGAGAAATTGATCTAGTTTCATTCTTCTGCATGTTGCTGTCCAGTTCTCCCAACACCATCTGTTAAAGAGACTGTCTTTTTTCCATTGGATGTTCTTTCCTGCTTTGTCAAAGATTAGTTGGCTGTATACCTTTGGGTCCAGCTCTGAGTTCTCAATTCCATTCCATTGGTCTATGTGTCTGTTTTTGTGCCAATACCATACTGTCTTGATGATGACAGCTTTGTAGTAGAGGCTAAAGTCTGGGATGGTGATCCCTCCTGTTTTGGTTTTATTCTTCAATATTACTTTGGCTATTCGGGGTCTTTTGTGGTTCCATACAAATTTTAGGATAGTTTGTTCTAGTTTTGAGAAGTATGAGGGTGCAATTTTGATTGGAATTGCATTGAATGTGTAGATTGCTTTGGGTAGAATGACATCTTAACTATATTTATTCTTCCGATCCATGAGCATGGAATGTTTTTCCATTTCTTTGTGTCTTCTTCAATTTCCTTCATTAGTTTTCTATAGTTTTCATCATACAGATCTCTTGTATCTTTGGTTAGGCTTATTCTGAGGTATTTTATGGTTTTTTGTGCAATTGTGAATGGGATCAGTTTCTTGATTTCTCTTTCTGTTGCTTCATTGTTGGTGTATAAAAATGCAACCGATTTCTGTACATTGATTTTCTACCCTGCAACTGTGCTGAATTCTTGGATCAGTTCTAGTAGGCTTCTGGTGGAGTCCGTTGGGTTTTCTATGTAGATTATCATGTCGTCTGCAAAAAGTGAAAGTTTGACTTCCTCTTTGCCAATTCTGATGCCTTGGATTTCCTTTTGTTGTCTGATGGCTGATGCTAGGACTTCCAGCACTATGTTAAACAACAGTGGTGAGAGTGGACATCCCTGTCGTGTTCCTGATCTCAGGGGGAAAGCTCTCAGTTTTTCCCCCGTTGAGGATGATGTTAGCTGAAGGCTTCTCATAGATGGCTTTTATGATGTTTAAGTAGGTTCCTTCTATCCCAACTTTCTCTAGAGTCTTTATTAAGAAGGGATGCTGTATTTTGTCAAATGCTTTTTCTGCATCTATTGACAGGATCATATGGTTTTTATCTTTTCTTTTATTGATGTGATGTATCACATTGATTTATTTGTGAATGTTGAACCAGCCCTGTAACCCAGGAATGAATCCCTCTTGATCTTGGTGGATAATTCTATTTATGTGCTGTTGGATTCGATTTGCAAGGATCTTGTTGAGGATTTTTGCATCTGTATTCATCAATGATATTGGCCTGTAGTTCTCTTTTTTTTGCTGGATCTCTGTCTGGCTTGGGAATTAGAGTGATACTGGCTTCATAAAATGAGTCGAAGTTTTCCTTCAATTTTTATTTTTTGGAATAGCTTGAGGAGAATTGGTATTAATTCTGTTTTAAACGTCTGGTAGAATTCCCCAGGGAAGCCATCAGGTCCAGGGTTCTTATTTGTGGGAGATTTTTGGTCACTGATTCGATTTCTTCACTAGTTATGGGTCTGTTCAGATTTTCTATCTCTTCCCATGTGAATTTTGGTAGTGAGTGTGTCTCAACCCACTTTTAATGGTGGAATAGTATTCCACTGTCTGTACAGACCACAAGCCTTTTCTTTATCATTTGCTGGACGCTTGGGTCTTTTCACTTTTTGTCTGTTTATCACTTTTTTCCCCAAACATGGAATGTAATATTTCTTATTTGCCCATGCCATTTTAGCACAAAGGCCTGTTAACTTCCCTGTTTTAATGTCTAAGACACAAACTAGTTCACACAGGCAAAAAATAAAAAAAAAAAGGAGGAAATCTCTTAAGTATCTGTTGAGTTAGAGCAATCGTTCTCTTCCAATAAATTCTGTAAAAAGGGATGCTGTTATTTTTCCAGAGATCATAGAACTGAGACAAAACAGTGTCTATGTTTGGGCATTAACGGCAGGGTGTCTGTGACACTCAGAGACACACATAGTCACTGTCACTTGCAAATTTCTTTTCAAGCCAATGGATTTCTTCTTCTTCTTCCTCTTCCTCTTCATCTTCTACTTCTACTTCTTCTTCTCCTCCTTCTTTTTATGTATTTATTTTTGAGAGAGAGACAGAGTGCGAGCGGTGGAGGGGCAAAGAGAGAAGGAGACACAGAATCTGAAGCAGGCTCCAGGCTCTGAGCTGTCAGCACAGAGCCCAATGCGGGGCTCGAACCCACAGACCAGGACATCATGACTTGAGCCAAAGTCAGACGCTCAACCAACTGAGCCACCCAGGTGCGCCTGTGTTCCATAAACTTCTATGAGCTCTCTTAGTTACAGCCAAATGGTATCTATCTTAATTTCTGTCACTCAAGGCACAGAGAAGCCTTCAGCATGGGGGGAGGGCATTCTGTGGGCTCAGGTGAGGCTGTCTGCAGACTGTCAGGCCCACTTAGGGTCACAGACAAGATCCGAGGTGGCCCAGGGTCACACTCAAGTCCAATGCTTCCTGATCTTTCTCAGGGTTCCTGCCTTCTACATCCACAGTGAGGTCAGTGTGTGTGTGCGTGGGGGGGGGGGTTCACGAACTGTAACACAGCCTGACAGGAATACAAGAATCTATCCATGACAGAAGCTGACAATCCAGAGGCTTGCTGACATTTGTGAAGCTGGGAGAGCCCCTGGGGCAGGTGGGATCCACACAAGAGACCTTTTGGGGGGAAATGGGGTAGATGCTGAGGGCACATCCACCGTGGGGAAACAAAACTCTCCAGATGTTAGCCCTCCAGGGTCCCGTCTCAGTGGCAGCCCCATGGGGACAGGGACTCAGGTCTCAGGACAGACTTTCTCTTGCAGGGCTGTGCGCTGCCCAAGGAAGCAGGGAGACTGACGGTGAGCATTCCTCCAGTTAAACCCACCCTCTCCTTTGCTCCAAATTCCCCACATCCCTTCTCTTTCCTTAAAGGGGTTTCCTCAGAGCGGGTGAGGGCACCAAATCCCGTCCCCGATCTGCTTCCTTCCAGAACCCCTTTCCAAGCCCTCCCTCAGGGCCTGGCCCAGCTCGGTGGCGCCTCGTGGGAGCAACATAACGCTGCAATGTCGGGCCCCAGCCAAGGATGTCGACTTTGCTCTCAGGAAGGGAGATATTCTTTTGAGTTTTTCACGATCACCGCCTTCCACAGAGGGCCTGGCTGAATTTCACCTCACTGACCTGAGAAACAGCCAGGCTGGAGACTACACGTGTGAGTTCTATAGAGGCGGGTTCCCCTATATGAGATCACCACCCAGTGATGTCGTCCTGCTACTGGTGACAGGTGAGGCCTGGGGGAGGGACCCGAGGAGGGCGGGGGATGGAGGAGACGCAGAAGCACAGCAACAGAATGACTTGGCCGCTGCATCCAGGGCTTGTGGGGACGGGACCTCCTTCCCGCAGTCAGAGTCGAAAGAGGGTGACACCAGGGACCTGTCGCGTCCCACACTGGGCAGGAACCCCAGCGGAAGAACCAGGGTGAGTGGGGGACCCTGGGCTTCTCCCCGTGACCTTGGAGCCCCTTCTCTTGCAGGAGATTGGCCTAAACCTTCCCTGCAAGCCCACCAAAGGGGTGAGGTGACCGCAGGAAACACTGTGACCCTGCAGTGCCAGAGGCCTGATGATGTTTTCAGGCCAATAATGTTCGCTCTGCTGAAGGCGGGAGCGACAGGGCCCATCCAGCTCCGGACTCCAGTCGGGAAGGAGACGGACTTCTCCCTGCAGACTGTGACAGCCGAAGACTCCGGGAACTACAGCTGCGTGTACTTCCAGACCCAGGCTCCTTTCTGGACCTCACTGCCTAGTGAGCCTCTTGAGATCCGGGTGAGAGGTGAGGTTTTGCAGGATTTTTCGGAAGTTTGAGAAACGTAATTCATTTCTTAATCAGCTTCTTTTTACTTTGGCTCTTTTATTTGCTTTCTCCAGTTTTGTGGACCTATCACTGACTTATAACACCATTGGTTTAAGGTGTACGACGTGCTTTTTTATTTTTATTTTTTTAACCTGGAGAGCGTTTCTTCTATTACTTTCTGATTCTTTCTCCCCTGACTTTACTGTCATCTCCTTTGTAAACCTGCCCTTTCCTAATCTCTGGTCTTTGGCCTTTGCTGTTCTGTATTCCTGGATAATTCCTCAAGCTGTTCTTGCAAATGATCATCCCTTTGCGGCCAACCATCAGCGTCCCTTCCGTCACCCTGTGGGTCACACAGACTTGCCTGTCATCCCGGTGATGGCAGCGTCGTGGTGGTGCCTCCGTCTGGTCCCTAGTACCCGGTGCTGCCCCGGCCGCCAGCTTCCGTGTCACCGACGGAGGGTCTTCCGCGATGACCTTCTGTGACTGGCCACAACTTTGCTTCCTCAGGTGCCACGCGCTCTGCTTCCGCGGCACTGTGGGTGTGTGTGCGTGGGAGCCATGGGGGCCGAACGTCCCGTGGTTAGAAAGCCAGGGCCCAGCAGCCAGCGCAGAGGGGCGCAGAGGGCACCCTGGGCTCGGGGGCGGCACCACGGGACCCTCCTCTCGGGCTCTGTCTCCAGGAAATGTTGTTGCTGATGGGCTCACACATGAGCTCTGCCCCCAAGGCCTGTGTGAGATGGAGATGCCCACGCAGGTGGAGCGGAGGAGCGGCCCCGCGCGAGCCCTCGCTCTTCGTGGGTGCGGTGGACACCAAGTGCACAGGGGTCTCGGGGCTTAGCTGCCCAGCTTGAATTTTCCGGAGCTTGGGCTGCAGGAAGGCTCTGCTGTGAAGACGGGGTGCAATCATTTCAGCGCTCCGCGCAGCGACCTGGGGCTCTGGGGCTGCTCCTAAGCCTGGTTCCTAGTGTCAGGAGGGAGAAGGGCAAAGCGACGCGTGGGAAGGCGCAAACAGACCAAACAAGCAAGGGAGAGAGCAGGGCAGGGAGAAGACAAAGGCGAGAAGACCGAGGAAGAGCCGCCGCGACTCTCCCGCAGCCGCACGTTGTGTTTTCAGCGTCCCAAGTGCAGGGCGGCTGCGCTGACCACCGGCCAGGACACACGCGTGGGGGCGGCGGAGCCCCGTCCGGCAGAGCCACGCGGGAGGGACGGGTGCTCCTCTCCCGGCTGGTGCTGACCGGCCCCGTCTCCCAGCCCCCCCAGGTGCCACCCCGAAGGACTACGCCTTGGGCAACCTCCTCCGCCTGGGCCTGGCGGCCTTCGTTGTGCTCATTATGGGCGCCCTCGTGCTGGAAGCCTGGTGCGGCCGGGAGTCTCCGCGTGGACCCACGAAGCACAGCTGAGCCCTCGCCCGTCCTGCGCTGGGGCAGTGGCGCCGCGCTCTCCAAACACCACACTCCACCACCGGCACCGCCTGTGCGTCTCACCACGTGGCCCTTTGGGTGGGAGATTTCTCCACCACGTGGGACTGTCCTGTTCTTCGTGGGAACATTCAGCACCATTTCTCTTTCCCGATACAGAGCAGCTGAAGCCCCAATCCTTGTGGCTCAAGGGAACAAGCAAGTGCTATGATGACCGTTCCCAACATTCCTAATTTGGAGGATGGGAGTGGGGGGGGGGGGGGTTCCCTGGCAGAGAACCTGAGTTAGGAGGCCAGGGAAATGTTTCTCCTCTTCCTTCTCCGGATCTCAGGCCTGTCCTACCCATACGCCCCAGGGCCACCCAGGGAATGACGAGTGTTGATGGAGGCCTGCTGACCCTGGACAGTCTTGTGGAACCTACATTCCTAGCTCTGTGACGAATCACCTGAGGACAAGGCTTACTCTTGCTGTAGCTTTGCTTGGGGCAGAGCACAGGATGGAGCATAAAGACACACCTAATAAACTTGGATGACTTGAAAACATAGTTACAACTTCAGAGTCAGGCTGGGTAGCGTGTGTAGTCACCTCCAAAGGAGACGTTATTCCATCTACAAGTAGGGAAAAAAACATTGCTTCCTGTATATTATTGACCACCCTCCATTCTCTATTTTATACTTCAGGACTAGCAATTAATCAAGTATGAAAATTTCCTTATTTATCCTACGTGTCTTTTAAATTTTATTTCATGTATTCTCCACATTTTATCTAATTTCGGGAGGCTCCCTCTTGATTTCATAGCATCAAGTTGTTTCTGAGTTGTACCCAATATTTCTTCATCGTCTGATGCAGGTGTAAAATGTTATCCATAATATTTTCACTTTCAAGATCTGTTGTTTGTTCATAATCCTTTTCTTTTTCACGAATACTTATTGTTATTTTAGAACTGTTAGATCCTTTTTTAAAACTCAGGAGATACGCTTATAGAAATCCAGTTTTGGAGTCACTTGGATGGCTCAGGCAGGCGCCTGACTCTTGATTTCAGCTCAGGTCATGTTATCAGGGTCATGGGATTAAGCTCCACATCGGGGTCTGCACTGAGCATGGAGCCTGCTTAAGATTCTCTCTCTCCTTCTGCCCATTTCCTCCACATGCTCTCTTGCTTTCTCTCTCAAAAACAAAATCCTGTTTTGGGGCACCTAGGTGGCTCAGTTGGTAAGTGTCCGACTTTGGCTCAGGTCATGATCTCACAGTTTGTGGGTTCGAGCCCTGCGTCGGGCTCTGTGCTGACAGCTAGTGCAGAGCCTGGAGCCTGTTTCAGATTCTTCAGATTCTGTATCTCCCTCTCTCTGACCCACCCCTGCTCACGGTCTCTCTCTCTCTCTCTCTCTCTCTCTCTCTCTCAGAAATAAAACATTTTAAAAATTTTTTAAAAATCCTGTTCTGATTGGAGTAGAGACGATTTTTGGAGATGGAGTTCTTCATTTTTTCTGCTTCCTTTCATTGCACTGGCTTTCATCAGATCATGGCTGAGTCTTGCTTCAGGGTGCTGGGGGCAGACAGGAAGTTCTCCCAGGCTGCAAATCTTTGGGAGACTTTCTCAGTGTAGACACTCTGGTAGCCTCAGGCACCAGGAAAATTTTTCTGTCCCTTCTACCCAGTGAGTAAAACTCATGGTTCCTGCTAAGAACAGACCCCTTTAGCTGCTATTTGGAAAGGCAGAAAATGTTAGGACACGCTAGTCTTTTGCTGTTGATTGCCAGGTTTCTGAGCCCATGGCCTACTGCTTTCTAGTTACAAAGAGTGATGAACCAGAGATAAAGTTTCTAAAGTCAGCTTTAAATGGATCTTCTCTCCTTGATGTGATGAGGGCATAACCTGATTGAAAGAGTAATAACTTTCATGTTATTACCATGATCCAAGCTACAGAATACCGTGTCACTGCACTGCCTAAAATCATCCCCTAGAGCGCCTGTGCTTTGTATTCTAGTCTATGGGAAATGCCACTCTGACCCTTGGAACCCCTCCTGTGTGGTGGGAGTGGCCCACCTGCGTAGAGGAGGACCCTGAGACCAACAGCTGAGGGTTCCTGCTCAGGACCACATGCAGATGAGCAGAAAAGTCAATTACAACAGGAAATTAAGATGCATGCAAGTGTGGAATCTTCGAAACAGAAATGTCTTTGGGGTACCTGACCAGATGCTGAGGAGAGGAAATTCCAAAGACATAAAGGAGGAGTAGCTCATCGTGCTAAGTGAAAGACCAGTCCCAAAGACCACAAAAGACATGATTCCCTTCATAGGAAAGTCTAGAGTAGGGAAGCCCCAGAAAAAGCAGGCTAGTGGTTGTTTAGGGCTGGAGGTGGCGGAAGTGGGGAAATACAGCAAAAGCTTTAGAGTAATGGGGTGTCATTTTTGAAGCCGTGAAAATATTTTAAATTTGTGTGGTATTGGCACGTATCTGTGAATATAGGGAAGCTGTTGGATTGCACATATTAAATGGGTGAACTGTATGGCAGTGAATTACATCTTGATAAAGCTGTTTTAAAATTTCCTGGGTGTGGAATGGGGTGCAGCTCAGGATGTCTGCGCGCAGGTGCCAAAACCCTGATTTCATCAGGCAAGAAAGGCATTAGGTTCTCAGCTTGGTTTGGGGCACCATGACTAGATCTAAGTTCTTAGCACATTTCTCTGATCCCCAGACTCTAGGATAGTCTATGGGCTCTCTTGACATCAGACCGTCACCTTGGGAAAATGAAAAGGATGTCATTCTTAGGTCTTCTAATTGTGTATCCAGGAAAAGAGTGAATTCAACACACGTTTTGGAGCCTCCTCTCCTGCATACGCGGGGAGTCTGCATTTGAAATACATGACGTGGTGCCTGGGCCCGATTTCCTTATCCAGAAAAGATAAGAACTGTCTGCAGGGCTGTCACAGTGATTCGAGGCTGCGTGCTCATAGGAAGATCACTGCTATTTCCACGGGGAAATGAATCCTTTTATCCTCCCCTCCCCCTGGCTCAGGAGCTATTTCTACTGGAAATCCCTCACAGAGGACTGTCCGCTCCCTGTCAGTGAAGAAAGAAAGCATCTGCTGTCCTTGAGAGAACTGTGCCCGTTATCAGGCTCCGAGGCAGTCCCTGTGAGACGAGACTTCTGACAACAGTGTCCTCTGATCACTGTGGAAGTGCTGTGCAGAGCTGACCTGAGATGTCCTGTGACCTGGGCCAGCGTGATGAGAAGCCAGGTGGTCAAGCCTGTATCCAACCAACATGTTCTTCCTACCATACTGGGTGAAGCTCTTGAGCCCCAGAGGGGAAGCAGGGAGGGGGTCCTGTCCTCACCAGCAGCATCTGTGGCAGTGAGTGAGGGTGGGCAGGAGCTGAAGATGAAGGTTTCAGAACCCACGTGGTCCCCAACCGGGACAAGGCAGGTGGAGAACACTTAGCAGCTACTTCATGATGCTGGGAATCTCTGCTTAACCGGAATGAACTGGAGTCTCCCTCCTCAGTCCCTGCTCCACCCCACTCGTCTGATGGCTCCAGGCCAAGAGCAGCCTGCACTTCTGTCGTCTGTGTCCAGGGGTATCCGGTCCTCACCACCCCACCTGCCCCTCTGCTCTGCGCAGTCACTCAGGCATCCTCTGTGTCCATGAGATCAGGTCCTCGCCACCCCACCTGCCTCCTCTGCTCCATGCAGGCATGCAGCTGGCTTGTGGGGTGTCTCCTCCCCCTTTGCACAGACGTATGTCATTACCCCAAGGGCACACACCTGGCCCACCCCACATGGTCCTCACAACAGGGCAGGGTCCAGGCACCAGGGTTCTGATGCACAGGGACCAGGCTCTGTGCAGTGGGGGGGCCGGGGTGGGGGCTGTTTTGTCCATGCATCGCTCTCCTGAGTTCCCGGAGATGCCAACACGGGTCCTTTTGCATGCAGAGGGCGTTTTAAAGCCTTTCTCAGGTCACTGGTAGTTCTCAGTTTCTTTGGAGTCTCTTCTTGGAGAATGCCAATGCTCCCTGGTGGTGGCGTCTGCTTGCATTTTCATGCTTTGAGCGGCCCTGCATAGATATCTGTGCATTTGAGGAAGTGATCACCTCTTCCAGCCTTTCTGGGCCGGGTTAGGTGGCGACGCTTTCCCTGCAGGCAGCTGCGGTGGTGTCTGAGCTGCCGGGCGTGTGCAGAGCATCCAGCACGGGCCTGGACAGCATGGTGCGCACCGCACAGACGCGCTCTAGGGAGGGCAAGCTCAGGCCCCAGCTCCAGCCCCTGGCGAGGAGCACACAGCTGCAGGTACAAGGAAACGGCGGCTCAAGACAGCCAGAGGACCCAGAGTGGGCGAAGCCTCCACTCTGGACCCAAGGGAGGGTGCAGAGCAGCTGCGGGCCTGGCCAGGCACGGCGGTGTCCCAGTTCCAGACCCTGGGCACAGCAGCAGGTGGGACTCCTGGGGGCAGGAACCACTCCTGTGTCCAGGAGCCCCAGCCGATCAGTGTCGGGGGAATTCTGTGGGGTTCCTGCTGGCAAAGCCTGCACATGCCCACGTGTGAGGGCTGCTGGGGTTGTCCTGCCCTCCTTTCCCCGGCGGGATGCGACCCCTGGTAGGGGCTCCTGCCCCGCGCTCCACGGCGCCCTGCCGCTGCAGACTGACTGGGGGGGCGCAGTGCCACAGGTCAGGGGCGCCCTGGCTTTTCTCTGTGGTCACGCCTGGTTTCTGCTGCTTCTTCGTTGCAGTCCAGACGCAATCTTTTTTCATTGTTCTCATTTTTGTGGAGGACACAGGCGTTGGGGCCCCCGCAGCCCACCGCTGTGCTGATGTCACAGCAGTCTGGGGGTTTCCACGGTTCCCCCAGGAGCCCCCTGTGTAGCCAGTGCTAAGAACAACCGGCTGCCGGGGTTATGCAAACAGCGCTGCTGCGTGGCACGGGGAGAACGTGTTTCGGGCGCGACGCAGCCAGCTTCGTCCTGCGTGCAGAAACGAGGGATGCAGACGCGCAGTGGAAGAGGTGGTGCGCTCGGGAGCCGTTCGGCCCTAAAGGCTGAGGCCATCCTCTCCCCACAGAAGGCTTGTGGCCCCTTCCAGCCGCATGGGTGTGGGAGACATGGCAGCCACAGGCAGGAAGGAGAACAGTTGTAGTTGGCAATGTTTGAACGAACTGACCAGCTACTGTACGGAGAGTTCTAGACGGTGCCAGGAATACAAAGGAGAAGAACAGATACCCATCATCTCCAAAGAAGACTACGCCGCAGTGGAGGACTCAGCGCCACTCAGACTCGCGGAGTCAGTTTCTCCCTGGAAAGGCCTGTCATTTTCTGGTCCTTGAAGATTAATCTAGGACCTAAACAGTCATAAGAGGCTGTATTTTTCACCCTCCTTATAAAATCTGAGCTGTGCTTACACTGGGCATCTCGTCAGCCGGTCAGTGTGAATCCCTTGAGGTCCTACTGTGTGCCAGGACCCACTGTGCAGACACTGGGATGTTCACGACGCGAAGACTGAGTCCCTGCCTTCCAGCTGCTCACAGGGAGTGACTTGCATCTCCCATGGCATGAGGTACACAGACTTTTGTAAACCTTAACTTTATGACCAAATTGTTTCTGCCTTAATTTATGTCTCCCAAGGCACCAAGAAAACCTTCATTATGGGGGACACTCTTTTTTTTTTTTTTTTTTTAGTTTATTCATTTTGAGAGAGTGTATAAAGTCGAGAGGAGCAGAGAGGGAGAAAAAGAGAGAATCCCAAGCGGGTTCCACACTTTTAGCGTCAGAGCCTGATGGGGGCTCGACCTCTCTAAGTGTGAGATCATGACCTGAGCGGAAATCAAGTCGGAGGCTCAACAGATGGAGTCCCCAGGCCCCCCCTATGGGGGATACTCTCACTCCAGAGGAGACTGGAGGCTCCCAGACCCACTCGGTACTGAGGTCCTTGGGAGGTAAGCCGGCAGCTGTCCATCCCCAGGCGCACTGATGTCTTGCACAGTCCTGTCTTCTTCCTGGAGGAGGGTGATCAAGGAAGTAGAACACAGCCTCTAACAGCAAACGCTGAGAAGAAGTGGCTTGAACGTGACTGGAAGGACTTTCGGAGTATCTGTGGAGCCAGGAGAGGCCCCAGGACTGTGAGAAGCATGAGCCGAGCAGGAGACCTTCTGGGAGAAACAGGGCAGGAGCTGAGGGCAGAGCTGAAGCCAGAGGCGGGCGTGGGGAAACAAGAACCCCAGATGCATGGCCTCCAGAGTCCAGTCTCAGCGCCAGCCCCCCAGGGGGCCCACAGGACGGCTCCAGGCGGGGGCTCAGGCCTCACAGACGCTTCTCTTGCAGGGCTGTGCACTGGCCAAGGAAGCAGGGCGACCAGTGGTGAGTGTTTTCTGGTGACTTCCTCCTTACTTTCGTTCCATAGCCCCGATTTCCTCTCCAGGTCTTAAGGCGCAGCGGCTTCTTCGCCCCCTTTTTTCTTTTTAAACATAATTGTCACATTACATATTAGTTCAGGTGTAAAACACAATGATTCAAAATTTGTACAATAAGGAAATAATCACCCCAATAGATGTCCTTAACCTCCATAACCAGCCAGTTACAAGTTTATCTTTGGTTTTTCTTATGAGAACTTTTAAGATCTCCTCTCCTAGCAACTTAAGAATTTTTTTAATGTTTTTATTTATTTTTGAGAAAGAGAGAGACAGAGTGTGAGTGGGGGAGGGGCAGAGAGAGACGGAGACACAAAATCCGATGCAACTCCAGGCTCTGAGCTGTCAGCACAGAGCCCAACGCGGGGCTCCAACTCATGAACCGTGAGATCATGACCTAAGCTGAAGCTGGACGCTCAATGGACTGAGCCACCCAGGCGCCCCTCTTAACAACTTTCCAATACACAACACAGTACCATTAACTACAGTCACTATGCTGCACATCACATCCCCAAGACTAATTCTGTAACTGGATGTTTGGACCTTTTGACCACCTTCATCTATTCCACCATCAATCTGCTGTCTGTGTCTATGATTTCTTTCTTTCTCTCCCTCCCTTTTTTAGATTCCTCATATAAATGACATCATACAGTGTTTCTTTGCTCGTCTGCCTTATCTCACTTAGCATCATGCTTCCAGATCTATCCATATCGACACAAGGGGAAGTATTTCCTTCTTTCTTATGGGTGAATAATATTCCATTATACATGCACGCACCCAATTTTCTTTTTTTTTTTTAATGTTTTATTTATTTTTAGGAGAGAGAGAGAGACAGCGTGAGCAGGGGAGGGTCAGAGAGAGAGGGAGTCACAGGCTGAAACAGGCTCCAGGCTCTGAGCTGGCAGTCAGCACAGAGCCCGACGCGGGGCTGGAACCCACGAACTGCGAGATCATGACCCAAGTGAAAGTCGGACGCTTAACCGACTAAGCCACTCAGGCGCGCCCCCCCCAATTTTCTTCACCCACTCACTCATCACTGGACACTTAGGTTGTTTCCATGCCTTAGCTGTTGTAAATAATGCTGCAGCGAACATGGGGGCACAGAGATCTTTCTGAGTTAGTATTTGTTATTTTCAGATATATTCCCAGAATGGGATGGCTGGATCATAGGGTAGTTCCATTTTTAATTTTCCAAGGAGGCTCCACACTGTTTTCCGCAGTGACTGCTGCTTACGCTCCCACCGAGAGTGCACAGTGCTCCCTTTTCTCCACATCCTTCCCAATACCCGTTGTCTCTTGTTTTCTGGAGGAGAACCACTCTGACAGGTGCGAGGTGAGATCTTATCAAAGGGCTTCCAGAGAATCGATGAGTCCATCAAATCCAGCCTTGGGCTCTGCTTCTTTCCAGGAACACTCCCCAAACCCTTTCTCAGGGTGCTGCCCATCTTTGTACCTGCCGAGAGTAACGTGACCCTAAGATGCTGGATGCAAGTCAAAAATGTGGAATTTATTTTCAGCAATGGAAGTATCCCACTACCCTCCAAGTCCATGGTGTCTGTGGACGTCTCAGGAAGAACGGTTGAAGTCCCCCTCGTTCATCTGCATCAGCAAGATTCTGGGAAATATGCCTGCAAATATTTCCAGACGGAGGCCCCCCATCAATGTCCACTAGCCAGTGATGTCCTTGTCGTGGTTACAGGTGAGAGAACGAAGGGTCTCAGCGTCTTGCTTGATCCATCCATCCCTCCCGCATGAGAGGATGAGGGAAGAACTCAGAAGAGAGGGCACGAAGTGATCCCCTCCCCCACACCAAGCTTGAGGACGGCAGGAGCAATCTCAGAACACTGGTTTTATCAGGGGCTGATGAGGGGCCCTGATCGCTCTGTGCAGGACTCTGCCCACAAGCAGGCAAAGCTGGGTCTGGAACCTTTGGTTCACACACCCAAGAAAAGCCCCTCGAGAACATCAGGGATGAGGAGGACCCTGAGCTTCTTCCCATTATTTTTTTAAAATTTCTGAGAGAGTGAGAGTGAGTGAGTGTGCAAGTGGGGGAGGGGCAGAGAGAAAGGAGAGAGAGAATCCCAAGCAGGCTCCATGCTGACAGCACAGAGCCCGACACGGGGCTTGAACTCACGAACCACAAGATCATGATCTGAGCCAAAAACCAGGGTTGGAGGCTTAACCAACTGAGTCACCCGTGTGCCCCATTCTCCCCATTACTTCTTTTTTTATTTTTATTTTTGAGAGCGAGATCGAGTGTGGGAGAGTGATGGCGGGAGAGAGAGGGAGGGAAGGAGGGAGGGAGGGAAAGAGAGGGAGGGGGAGAGAAGGAGAGAGAGAGGGAGAGAGAGAGAGAGAGAGAGAGAGAGAGAGAATCTTAAGCAGGACCCATGCTCAGCATAGAGCCCAACGCAGGGCTTGATCCCACAACCCTGGGATCATGACCCGAGCTGAAATCAAGTCAGACACTTAACCGACTGAGCCCCCAGGTGACTTGCCCCATTATTTCTGATCCTCCTTCACTTCCAGGAAGCTTACCTCAACCTTCCTTCCTGACTCAGATGAGCCTGATGGTGACACCAGGAGACACCGTGACTTGCAGTGCCAGAAGACAGACCTCGTGACTGCAATTACGATGTTTGCTTTGCTGAAGGAGGGCAATCCTGAGCTTACAGACATCCAGAGGCCGTCAGGGAATGTGGCTAACCTCACCTTGTGGACTGTGAGAGTCAGGGACAGCGGGAGCTACAGACGTGTACACTACCAAATCAAGGCTCCCTTCCAGGCCTCACACCCCAGCAAGAGCTTAAAACTGTGAATGACAGGTAAGGACCAGGAGAATTTTATCATAAATAACCCCAACCCATCCCTGCCATTGCATGTACCACGCTGGTTCATTTCACTTGCACATAAACACGTACACACACACGCACATAAGCAAACAGAACCCAAATACACTGTTGCCATAGCCGTCCCAACCGTTATCTGCTAGATGATTTAAGACATCACAATTAAAACTTTTATTTGTGCCTTGGCTTATTCCTCCTACGATGCTTTGCCTTTCTCCATGTAGAACCGAGTTTCTGATCCACATCACCCCCCTTCTCGCTAAAGATGTTCTTGTAACATTTCTTGCAAGACAGATGCACTGGTAACAAAATCCCCTCCATTTTTGTTTGAGAAAGTCTTATCTTCTTCACTTTTGAAGGATCATTTCTCAGGGTCCAGAATGTTAGGTCGGTGTTTTATTTTTTTCCTCCTCAAACCTTCAATATTTCATTACACTCTCTTCTTGCCTACACAGTTTCCAAGAAGTCAGATGCAATTCTTTTTGCTCCTCTCGAGGTAAGGTGCCTTTTCCTCTGGCTTCCTTCAAGATTTTCTTACTCTCTTTCTACTTTGCAAATGCTATGCGTAGGGGCAGGGTTTTGGGTGTTTTGTTTTTTGCTTTCTTTACTTTTGATGTTTTCCTGCTTGCTATTCTCTTAGCCTGCTGGATCTGTGGTTTGCGTTGACGTTAATTTGGGGGGAACTTTTCAGTCGTTATTTCTTGTATTTCTCTTCTGTCTCTTTCTTTCTTCTCCTGATAATCTCATTGTGCTCATGCCATGTCCCCAGTCCTTGGATACCCTGGGCTGTGTTGTTCCAGCCTTTTCTTCTTCTTTTTTTTTTTCTGTTCGCTTTCCAGTTCAGGAAGCTTCTGTTGATGAATCCTCAAATAATGAGGCTCTTCCTTCAGCCGTGTCCAGTCCACCAACAAACCTATCAAAAGCCATTCTTCATTTCTGTCACAGGGTTTTGGTCTCTAGATCTTCTTCCTCTTCTTCTTCTTCTTTTTTTGGAGTGACATGAGGTTTTTTTTTTTTAATGTTTATTTATTTTTGAGAGAGACAGAGTGCGAGTGGGGAGACAGAATCTGAAGCAGCTCCAGGTTCTGAGCTGTCAGCACAGAGCCCGACACGGGGCTTGAACCCATGACCTGATCATGACCTGGACCAAAGTTGGACGCTTAACCACCTGAGCCACCCAGGCGCCCCCTGAAGAGACATGAGTTCTATTTTCAGCTCTGGCCCCGAGAAGTTACATTTCCCTACGGAAGTTGCTTACAAAAACAAACACCAAAACAAAAACATTGAGGTATGACTGACATATTAAAAGTTGCACATACTTAACGTCTACTTGAAGAGTCTGGAGATAAGTGTACACCTGCAAAACCATCACCACGATGTACGGCAGAAACGTATCCATCACCTCCAAAAGTTTCCTCCAACCCTCTTCAGTTATTATCATTATTATTTTGTGATAAGAACACTTAACCGAAGATCTACCTTCTCAGCCAGGTTTTCCAGTATATAACAGAGTCCTGCTGACTACAGCCACTATGTAGTCACTACTAGTAAATCTCTAGTACTCACTCGTCTTGCGTAACTAAAACTTTGTACCCTTTGATGAGTACTTCCTTGTTTGTCCTCCTCCAAGCTCTTAGGAGCCGCCATATACACTCTGCTTCTAGAAGTCTATTTTAGATTCCTCACATAAGTGAGATTATGCAGGGTTTGTCCTGTGTCTGGTTCACCTCACTTAGCAAAATGTCTTCTGGGTTCACCCATGTTATCTCAAATGGCAAGATTTCCTTCTTCTCTTAAGCCTGAATAATATTCAAGTGTACGTATATGACACTTTTTAAAAGTCTATTCATCCAGTGGGGAGCCTGGGGGGCTCAGTCGGTGGAGCGCCTGACTTTGGCTCAGGTCATGATCTCATGGTTCACGAGTTCGAGCCCCGCATCAGGCTCTGTGCTGACAGCTCAGAGCCTGGAGCCTGCTTCGGATTCTGTCTCCTTCTCTCTCTGCCCCTCTCCTGCCCATGCTCTGTCTCTCTCTTTCAAAAATAAATAAATGTTAAAAAATTTTTTTAATCTATTCATCCACCAAGGGACATTCAGATTGCTTTCAGGTCTTGGTTATTGGAAATACCGTCGCAATGAACACAGGAGTGCAGATATCTCTTCAAGTTCCTGATTCCAATTATTTTTTTGTCATCTTGTTTTTGGTTTTGGTCTCTAGAGCTTCAAGTCTTTCTTAGGGCTTTCATCTCTCTCCTGACATTGCCCATCTGGTCTC
The DNA here is from genome assembly GCA_017311185.1 of Proteles cristata cristata. Taxonomy (NCBI): domain Eukaryota; kingdom Metazoa; phylum Chordata; class Mammalia; order Carnivora; family Hyaenidae; genus Proteles; species Proteles cristata. The sequence goes on along the minus strand of JAESUZ010003054.1, from coordinate 47,007 downwards.
GAATGCCCTGTACTTTATCTGAGAGAGCCCTTAGCATATGAATCATGGTTGTTTAAAACTTCTGATCTGGGGGCGCCTGGGTGGCTCAGATGGTTGAGCCTGCATCTGACTTTGGCTCAGGTCATGATCTCGTGGTTCATTAGTTCGAGCCCCATGTCGGGGGCTGACAGCTCAGAGCCTGGAGCCTGCTTCTGATTCTGTGTCTCCTTCACTCTCTACCCCTCCCCTGCTCACACTCTGTGTCTACAAAATAAATGTTAAAAAAAAATTTTTTTTTTTAAATTCCTGATCTGATGATCCCAACATTCCTGCAATAGCTATATCTGGTTCTGATGTTGCTGGCTCTCTCAAAACTGTTTTTCTGCGTCTGTGGTACGCCTTGTTCTGGAGGGCTGGCCATGATGTGCTGGGCAAAGGAACTGCTGAAAACAGGCTGTTAGTGACTCGGTGGCGAGGTGCCTCCTTTGGTCCTAGGATTAGGGCTCCGTTTTCAGGGAGCCTGTGCCCCTGGGCTGTGACCCTCACAGGCTTCTCAGCCCCCCTGCCCCCGTGGGCACAGGGTGGACAGAGGGGGTTCCGGCCGGGTGTTTTCTCCTCCTCCAGATTAGTTAGGCTCTGAACTAGCTCCCCCTCCTGGCCTTGTTGAGAACACAGCACTCTGGTGTATGTGAAACTGGCTCCTTTCCCCTCCTCCTGCTTCTGGAGTTTTCCTGGCTCTTCACTAGGAGAACTGGGTAGGTGAAACTCACACCAGTGCGGGTCCCCCATGATCCGGCCCCCATTGTCAGCTGCCGGGCCCTCTAACCCTCAGACGTGCCCCGGCGGGCCTTCCCCACCTGGCGCAGGGCTGCAGCTCCTCGGCTCCTGCCGTTGACATTCTCGGGGTGGCCTCTGCAACGAGAGGGCAGAGCGCTGCTCTGTGACCTCGCTTCCATTTCGGATCCAACAAGAAGTGTACACTTCTCTGTCCAGCTCTTTACCCACGGCCAGGCTGCAGTGGCGACTTGCAAGCTTCTCCATGCCCACCAGAGGCCGGAAGTCATGATCTATAAAATTATCATCTCCGCCTGGGGACATCTTTGTATGGGAACTCGTCTTTTTTTTTTTTTTTTTTAATTTGTATTGAAAAAACCTTTTCTATTTATTTTTATTTTTGAGAGAGAACGAACGAGCAAGAGAGAGAGACAGAGTGTGAGCAGAGGAGGAGCAGAGAGAGAGGGAGAGTCGGAAACAGGCCCCAGGCTCGGAGCTGTCAGCACAGAGCCCGACGCGGGTCTCGAGCCCATGAACTGCGAGATCATGACCTGAGCGGAAGTCGGACACCAAGCGACTGAGCCCCCAGGAGATCAGGGTCTCGGTGTGCACAGGGCCTGGGTGCACGCCCACGCGTGTGCAGGGGCACGGTCTCTACAGCCGTGTTTCTCAGCGGCACAGGGAGAGCTGAGGCCTGGGGAGCCGGACACCCCCGTGTGAGGGGCCTCACGGGAGGCAGGACGGCGACCTCGCCCACGTGGCCTAACCCACGTGACCTAACCGGGGACTAGCTGCGGTCTCCCCTCCCCCCCATCCGTCCCCGCCTCGCCTCACGAGGGCGCGCCTCTCCCCTGGTCCTCCCCGTCCGGGTCCTGCGCTCTCTCCGCTTCCGCTGCCCGTGGGCCAGGGTCCGGCTCCGGCGGGTCGGACCCAGACCAGCCTCTTCCGCCTGGCGGGGACCCAAACAACCGAGCGTGCCTCCTTGTCACGGGTGTCCTGGCGATGTGGGGCGGTGTAGACGCCTACTCGGGGGACCTCGTCTGTCTCGCAGCAGTGGCGCGGCCGGTGTCTCCGGTGGGAGGTCCTTTACCGCGTAGACCTGCCTGGTTCACTGCAGGGACACTCGGCACCCTCTCTTCTCCCACTAAATGAGACGAAGCCCCAGTCGCTGTGTAGACAGACTAACACTGCCGTGCCCCCTCGCACATCCCCAGATACGGAGGAGGGGAGCTGGGTGTTGCCCTGGTGACAGACCTGTGCCTCCCTCCCCTGACCGCTCTCTGTCCTCCCTCGACGGAGCCCGCAGCTGCTGAGGGGCCGGGGGCGGGCGAGGTCAGACCTACCGTCACCTCTGACACGTCTGCTGAGAGCCGCTCCGCACAAGATGACGGCTTCCTTTTCCGCACTCTTCACCTGGGACAGAGGACGGGCCTGGGCGTCAATACTCGTCCGCCAAACTATTACCTTACGCCCTGCTGAACGGTCCCCAGTTTGTTAAATCAACAGGACATGCCACTTGGGTCACAACCCGAATTTCCACACATGTATGAACCTGTTTCTGGGATCATCACTCTAGTTATTCGGTCAGTGTGTTGTTAGTTTGCATTTTTCCATCAGCTCAACTGACGTTGAGCATCTTCTCCTGTGCTACTGGCCTTTAAAGTTTTTATTGAAGGGGTGGCTGGGTGGCTCAGTCGGTTAAGCATCTGACTTCAGTGCAGGTCATGATCTCATGGTTCATGGGTCTGAGCCCCACAGCGGGCTCTGTGCTGACAGCTCAGAGCCTGGAGCCTGCTTCACATTCTGTGTCTCCCTCTGCCCCTTTCCTACTCACGCTCTGTTTCTGTCTCTCAAAAATAAACATTGAAAAAAATGGGGGGAAAAAGTCTTCCTTCTTTTTTTTTTTTAAAATGTTTTATTTATTTCTGAGAGAGAGACAGCGTGAGCAGGGGAGGGTCAGAGAGAGGGAGACACAGAATCTGAAACAGGCTCCAGGCTTCAGGCTGTCAGCACAGAGCCCGACACGGGGCTCAAACCCACGAACCCTGAGATCATGACCTAAGCCAAAGTCGGACACTTAACCGACTGAGCCACCCAGCTGCCCCAAAAAAGCCTTTCGTCTTTAAAAAAATAAGGTAAAATAAAAATTTTTATTGAAATATAATTAACATACAATGTTATGCTAGTTTCAGGCACACAACAAACTGATCCAACAAATCTCCATGTTACTCCATGGCCCCTGTGATAAGGGTAGTCTCCCTTGGTAACTATACAACCTTTACTGTAATTCCTGATAAAGTATCTGATTAAATATCTGCCTATTGTTAACTGGGTTGTCTGTCTTGATAAACTTCTATCTCCTTAAAAAACAACAACAACAAAGGAGGAAGTGTCTCTATTGCTACCAATATAGCATTTTTTTGCTATCAGAGCAAAGAAAATCACCAAGGGCATTACATAATGATAAAAGGGTCAATTCACCAAGAAGACATAGCAATCCTCAATATGGATACACCAAATAACAGAATTTCAAAATATATGAGGAAAAAGAATTAAAATGTTTTTTTGTTTAATTTTGGGACACACACAGATAGAGAGAGAGCCCGACATGGGGCTCAAACGCACGAACTGTGAGATCATGACCTGAGCCGAAGTCGGACGCTTAACCAACTGAGCCACCCAGGCGCCCCAATTATTTTTAATTCCAAGGGAGCCAAGGAGTAGCCAGGAGTAGGAACTGGATCGGAGTGTCCCCTACTTGTACAAACTGAATGAATGTGTTTCCCGAAAGTTCACATATGGAAACCCTAACCCCTGAGGTGATGGTGTCAGGAGGCAGGGCCTTTGGACCATAACCAGGTCTAACTATGGAGTCTTCGTGCAATGGACTGGTCTCTTCCTATAAGAGACACAAGAGAGATAATCTGCCTTCACTACGGGAAGATACGGGGGAAAGACAGTGGTCTAAAAAGCGGGAAGAACGTCCTCACTAAGGATCCAAACATGGCTGTACCCTGGTCTCGGGATTTCAGCCTCCAGAGCAGAGAGAAAGCAGTATTTGCTCCATAAACCCCCCAGTCTACGGTCTTCAGGGAGAGCGGCGGGAGCTGACAGAAGCCACAAATCCCCCTGATGGGGACACAAATCCCCCTGGATGAGGACGGAGGCCGACGGACCTTTATCCTTTCCTGAACATCCACCTGGATTTACAGGCCTGTTTTAGGACACCGAGCAGGGAGCCTTGTCCGTCCGGAGTATCAAGGAATGAAGAGACGATGGAAAAAGGCGCGTCCAAAACCCTTTCGATGCCAGAGCTAAGGCCGGCACAAGCAGTTCCCCGCCATGGTGGGGCTTCCTCCGCTCTGAGCCACCCTGTACCCCGCCAGCTGGACGCGGGTGACGTGCGGGAAGTGGAGCTCACCGGGCGCAGGAAGAGGGGAGTTAGGCCGAGTCTGCACCTCCTCGCGGCCCTTCGTGAGCCACGCCCTGACGCTGGGCACCCTGCCAGCCTCTGCCACTGTGCCCTTGCTGACACCCTACTACTGCCAGGACCTGCGCAGACACCGAGATGCCAAGGTGGATGGCACAGAGCGGGCTTTCTGGGTGAGGGACACTTTGTGTCCCCCACGGCGCGAAGCACATACATGTGTGTAAACCCTCGCAAGACTTTACAACCAGAGCGATTTCAGCATCAGGGTGACGGGAGTCGGTCCTTTTCTCTCTCACCTCTGCACACCCCCCAGAGAGCCATCCTTCTGTGCAAGGAGGGTAGGTGGCTGGGGCCTGGAGGCGGCTGCCGGGCGATGGCAGCGGAGGAGGTGGGCAGCGAAGGGCTCAGTGAGAGTCTGCATGCCCGGCTGGGGCTGGAGGGTCCCTGGCTCTCCAGCAACTCCCCATTTGGGAGGAGAGAGTGCCAAGGCCAGAGGGAAGGCTGGGGGAGGCTGGGTGGGGAAGCACGCACAGAGAACTGAACTGGCTCCCACTGCCTGCCCAGGTTGGGGGTCCCGGAGCTCCTCCGACGTTGGGGACCCACCCGAAGCCACAGTGCTAAGCTCTACTTCCCTCCACTTTGAGCCACCCCCACCTTTTTCCTCAACCTGCTTTTTCACATGCTCCCAACCTTAGCTGGCCGGCAGCTCAAACGAGAGAACCCAAGGCTTATGCCCTAGCGCCACCTTCTGGAAAACGAAAGAAGGGCTCCTACAGGGCCCACCAGTTGAACCATTAGATTAGAATCAAAGTAAACAGAACCTTACCCAAGTCAGAAGAGGGTCCCTACTTCAAGCGCAGGGGCTGGGATACTTCTCATCAAACGCCATGAAAAATCATAGCAATATTGCATCACAAAAAGCAAATGAGAATTTTCCAGCAACCAACTAAACCCAAAGACATAATACTGTGATCTGATTTATAAGAAGTGAAAAGAGCTTAGATGCCTGGCTGGCTCAGTGGGTGGAGCACACAACTCTTGATCCTGGGGTTGTGGGTTTGAGCCCCATGTTGGGTGTAGGGGTTACTTAAAAAAATAAAATCTCTTGGGTGCCTGGGTGGCTCAGTTGGTTAAGGGTCTAACTCTTGATTTTGGCTCAGGTCATGATCTCATGGTTTGTGAGTTCGAGCCCCACATTGGACTTTGTGCTGGCAGTGCAGAGCCAGTTTGTGATTCTCTCTCTCTTTCCTTCTCTCTCTCTATCCCTCCCCTGCTCATGCACACATGCTCTCTCTCTCTCAAAATAAATAAACTTAAACAAAAAAACCTCAAACACACACACACACACACACACACACACACACACACAAAACCATACAAGAACAATCAGACTCCATTAGAGGAAAAAACACAAGATAAATAGATATACCAGAAGGAGAAGAGAAGGTGAAAGGAAAAGAGACTGTTTTTTAGAAACAATAGCTAAGAACTCCCCAACCCTGGGGAAGAAACTGGATTTAAAAGTCCGTGAAGCTGGGGTGCCTGGGTGGCTTAGTCGGTTAAGCGTCCGACTTTCGCTTAGGTCATGATCTCGCGGTTCGTGGGTTCGAGCCCCGCGTCGGGCTCTGTGCTGACTGCCAGCTCAGAGCCTGGAGCCTGTTTCAGAGTCTGTCACTCCCTCTCTCTCTGACCCTTCCCTGCTCACACACTCTCTCTCTCTCTCTCTCTCCTAGAAATAAATAAAACATTAAAAAAAAAAGTCCGTGAAGCTAACAGAACACCTTATCATCTGAAGGCAAAAAGACCTTCTCCAACACACATGCAACAACACTGTCAAAAGACAATGATAAAGAGAGAATTTTAAAGGCAGCTGAGGCAGGGGAGGGAAGGGAGGAACCTATAAAGGAACCTCCCTCACAGTATAAGCAGATTTCTCAGCAGAAATTCTAGAGGTCAGGAGACAGTGAAATGACATCTTCAAAGTACTGGAAGATAAAACCTGCCAGCCAAGAACACTCTTCAGATGTGAAGGAGAGGAGAGACTTTCTCAGACAAAAGCTGAGGAAGCTCATGGTCACTCAACCTGCCTAACAAGAAATGCTGAATGGAGTTCTTCAACAAAAACAGAAGGACACAAATACCAAAAAAATCTGATCAAGGTGATAAATAGTCAGGTGATAAAAAATCAGAAAAGTGTAACTCTTTTTTAGAATAGTATATTAAACACTTAAATACAGCATGAAGGTTAAAGAAATAGAGCATTAAGCATAACCATAGCTACCGCAATTTGGTGATGAAATCAAGGCATCAAAGAGATCATTTATAACATCAAAAATATACAGGAGGAGGAGTGAAAAGATGGGGCCTTTACGGGCGAATGACGATAAACTGCTACAGGCAGCAAGGGCACTATTCCATCTATGAGATGTTTGATGTAAACCGTATGGTAGCCACAGTGCAAAAATGAATCTATGGCAAAGACATGAAACATAAAGAAAGGACAGACTGAAGAAATCACAATGGAAAACCACCAACTTACAAAGATAGAAATGGGGATGAGGGTGGGGGACAACAGAGAGACAAAGTAACCAGAAGGTAAAAAGATAAAAGGGTAATAGTGAGTCCTTACATATCAGCAATCACCCTAATTGTAAACTGGCTGAACTTGCCAATCAAAAAGGCATAGACCGGCTGGCTGGATTTTTACAAAACCACTCAAATCTATGCTGCTTGCAGGAGACTCACTTCTGCTTTAAAGACACAGACAGGCCCAAGCTGAAAGGATGGAAAATGATCTTCCAGGGAAACATAAACCAAAAGAAGGCAGGCAAAACCATACTTCCATCAAACAAAACAGACCTCAAGCCAAAAAGGGTAACCAGGGACAAAGAAGGTCATTATATAATGATGAAGGGGTCAATACAACAAGAAGATAGAGGGGCGCCTGGGTGGCTCAGTCGGTTGAGTGTCCGACTTTGGCTCAGGTCATGATCTCACGGTTTGTGGGTTTGAGCCCCTCATTGTGCTCTGGGACGACAGCTCAGAACCTGGAGCCTGCTTCCCATTCTGTGTCTCTGTCTCTCTCTGACACTCCCCTGCTCACACTGTCTCTCTCTCTCTCAGAAGTAAATAAAAAACATTAAAAATTTAAAAAAAGAAGATAAGAAAGTCATAAATATATATGCTCCTAATACCTGAGCACCAAAATGTATCAAGCAAATGCTAACAGAGCTTAAGGGAGAAATAGACCATAATACAATAATAATAATAAGGGACCTCAATATCCTCCATCAACAATGGAAAGATCATCCAGACAGAAAATCACCAAGGAAATGTTGGAAATGAACCACACTTTGGAACCAAAGAACTAATACAGAACATTTTATCTGACATTCACAGAATCCACATTCTTTTCAAGTGCACGTTGAGCATTCTCCAGGGCAGATCATGGACAGGCCACAAAATAAATCTTGGCAAATATAAGAAGACTGAAACCACACCAACTATCTTTTCTGACTATAATGGTCAGAATGACCAGTGAAACATAAATCAACAACAAGAGGAAAGTGTCAAAGAAGATCTACAAATATGTAGAAACTAACCCACTTCTTCCTTTTTAATGTTTTATTTCTTTCTGAGAGAGAGAGACAGCGTGAGCAGGGAAGGGTCAGGGAGAAAGAGAGACACGGAATCCGAAGCAGGCTCCAGGCTCTGAGCTGGCAGTCAGCACAAAGCCCGATGCAGGACTCGAACCCACGAATCATGAGATCATGACCTGAGCCGAAGTCAGACGCTTAACCAACTGAGCCACCAGGTTCCCCGAAACTAACCCACTTCTAAACAATGGGTCAGGGGCTCCTGGGGGGCTCAGTCGGTTGAGTGTCCGACTTCGGGTCAGGTCATGATCTCACGGTTCGTGGGTTCGAGCCCCGTGTCAGGCTCTGTGCTGACAGCTCAGAGCCTGGAGCCTGCTTCAGATTCTGTGTCTGCCTTTCTTTCTGCTCCTCTCCAGCTCATGCTCTGTCTCTCTCTTTCTCTCTCAAAAATAAATAAGTAAACATTAAAAAAAATCAATAAATGGGACTACATCAAATTCAAAAGCTTCTGCAGAGCCAAAGAAACAACAAAATGAAAAGACAACCTACAGAACCGGAGACAATTTTTGCAAGCCATGTGTCAGAGAAGGGGTTAATATGCAACATATATAAAGAACTCACATAACCTAGTAACAACAATAACAAAAACAATCCGATTGAAACATGGGCCGAAAAAGTAACAGACATTTCTCCAGAGGAGACATCCAGATGGACAACAGGCATGAGAAGGAGCTCAACATCACTAATCATCAGGGAAATGCAAACTGAACCACAATGAGATTTCACCTCACACCTGTCAGAACTGCTATCATCAAGAAAAGGGGCGCCTGGGTGGCTCAGTTGGTTACATGTCCTACTCTTGATTTCAGCTCAGGTCACGATCTCCCAGTTCATGAGATCGAATCCTGCGTCCGGCTCTGCACTGACAGCGCGGAGCCTGCTTGGGATTCTCTCTTTGCCTCACTGCTACTGAGGCGTGCATGCACACATGCTCTTTCTCTCTCTCAAAATAAATAAACTTAAAAAAAGAAAAAGACGAGACAAAAGGTGCTCGTGAGGATGTGGTGAAAAACAAAACCAAAAACAAACCTTTGTTTGCTGTAGGGGGGGGATGTAAATTGGTCCAACTACTATGGAAAACAATATGGAGACTCCTCAAAAAATTAAAAACAGAACTCTATGTGATCCAGCAATTTCACTTCTGGGAATACACCCAAATGAAATGAAAACAGGATTTCAAGGAGACCTCTGCACACCCATGCTTATCAAAGCATTGTTCACAAGAGCCAAGATAAGGAAACAACAAATGCCTATCAACGGATGGAGGGATAAAAGGATGTAGTACGGGGGCCCCTGGCAGGCTCAGCTGGTGGAGTGTGCGACTCTTGATCTCGCGGTTGCGAGTTCTAGTCCCACGTTGGGTGTAAAGACAAACTGAAAATAAGATCTTTAAAAAAGAAGAGGTATAGGGGCTCCTGGGTGGCTGAGTCGGTCGAACATGTGACTTCGGCTCAGGTCATGATCTCATGGTTCATGGGTTCGAGTCCCACATTGGGCTCTGTGCTGACAGCTCAGAGCCTGGAGCTGCTTCAGATTCTGTGTCTCCCTCTCTCTCTCTGCCCCTACCTTGCTGGTACTCTATCTCTGTCTTCCTCTCTCTCTCCAAAAAAAAAAAAAAAAAAAAGAGGTGTAATACATATACACAATGTAATATCAAGGGAAGACAACCTTGTCCCTTTACAACAACATGGATAGATGCTGAGCACATCACGCTGAGATACGTCAGACAGAAAGACAGGTACTGTGTGGAATCTAAAAAAAAAATCTAAACCTGTAAAACAACCAGAGAGTAAATGGTGATTAGCAGGGGATGCAGAGATTAGACGGAGGCTGTTTCAAAGTAGAAATTTGTAACAAGTAGGGAATAAACCACAGAGATCTAAGGCAGGGCATAAAGAATACAGATGATAATATTGTACTATAATTACACACAATGTGATAATATCGCTACAGTCATATTACAACATATAAACATCAAAATGACAGCCGTACATCGTAATTTTATACAAGGTTCCACCAATTTTTTCAATGTTTATTTTTATTTTTTTTAAAATTTAAAAAAAAATTTTTTTTTCCTAGGGGAGAGAGAGAGAGAGAGACAGCGTGAGCAGGGGAGGGTCAGAGAGAGAGGAAGTCACAGGCTGAAACAGGCTCCAGGCTCTGAGCTGGCAGTCAGCACAGAGCCCGACGCGGGGCTCGAACCCCTGAACCGCGAGATCATGACCTGAGCGAAAGTCGGACGCTTAACCGACTAAGCCACCCGGGCGCCCCATCAATGTTTATTTTTGAGAGAGAGAGAGAGAGAGAGAGAATCTGAAACAGGCTCCAGGCTCTGAGCTGTCAGCACAGAGCCCGACGCGGGGCTCGAACCCACAAACCATGAGATCATAACCTGAGCTGAAGTCTGACGCTTAAGCGACTGAGCCACCCAGGCGCTCCTACAAGTCAAATTTAGTCAAAAATAATTTTTAAAAAAGGTCTCGCATGCCCTACTTTAAGACTTTAAAGTGTTAAGGGGCGCCTGGGTGTCTCAGGTCATGATCTCGAAGTCTCTGGGTTCCAGCCCCGCGTCGGGCTCTGTGCTGACTGCTGAGATCCTGGAACCTGCTTCCGATTCTGTGTCTTCTCTTTGCTCCTCCCCACTCCAGCTCTGTCTCTGTTTCTCTCAAAAATAAACATTCCCACAAGCGCACTTGTGGGGATGAGCACTGGGTGTTATATGGAAACCAACTTGACAATAAACTATTTTTTAAAAAATAAAAAATAAACATAAAAAAATTTTTTCAAGACTTTAAAGTGTTAAATTGGTTACACTAATGGCCAAAGTGTAACGGAGAGACCAAGACACCCCTGCATACTTAGGGCGCTCTTTGGAATGCCACCCCCAGAGCGCCTGGAGTCTGGGGCTTCAGAAACCCTCTTCCCCAGCAAGGCAGGGGCGGAGGCGGGTGGGGGAGGCAGTGGAGACGTGTCCAGAGGGTGCCCCGGGCCCTCCCGCCTGGGGCTACAGGGCGCCCCTAGGGCGCGGGGAGCGCTCTCCAGGGCCCGGTTCGGGAGCGTCCTCCTGGGAACGCGCGCTCCTCTGGCGGCGCCGGGGAGCTTCGGGGCCCCTACTCACCGGATGCGGACACCTCTTCTCCTCACCGGGACGCGAGGGGCGCGCCCACGCCTCTCCCACGCCACGCACGCCTCTCCCACGCCACGCACACCTCTCCCACGCCCGCCCACGGCCCGCACGCCTCGCCCACGCCCCGCACACCTCTCCCACGGCCCGCCCACGGCCCGCACGCCTCGCCCACGCCACGCACACCTCTCCTACGGCCCTCCCACGGCCCGCACGCCCCGCCCACGCCCCCACGCCCCGCCCACTCTCCGCACGCCTCTCCCACAGCCCGCACGCCCCGCCCACGCCCCCACGCCCCGCCCACTCTCCGCAGGCCTCTCCCACGGCCCGCACGGCCCGCACGCCCGCCCACCTCTCCCACGGCCCGCCCACGCCCCGCACGCCTCTCCCACGCCCCCGCCCCCGCCCCGCACGCCCCGCCCACGGCCCGTCCCCGCCCCCCCCGCCCCGCCCACGCCCCTCCAGCACCGACGTGGGCGGTGCCAGGGCGCGGACTGCGCGCACCGAAGCTTCCCGACGGCGCACGCGGCGCGCACCACTTAGCAAAGGTGCGCGGTGCGTCCAGGGCAACGTCGGATCCCTCCCCAGCGCGGTGAGAGGCTCCAGCATTTTGTTCGGCAGGAGCCGCGCTTGGTGGAAAGCACCTGCGCGTCCCCTGTCCCCCGCCCTCAACCCCGGGCACAGGGCCAGGCCCGCAGGGGCCGCTGGGACTTAGAGTCCCCAGGGCGGGGCCGACGCGTCCAGCATCCCTCTGGGAACCTGTAGGCGTGGGGACCCGTCCGTTTGCTTCACCCGCACCAAGTCCGGGTCGTTACTTGAATGCCTGCTCTGTGCTCAACTCCTCCTCTCCTGTGCAGAGTAGGTGAGCTCATGCCCACTTTAGCTTAAGCAGGAAGATGAACTTGCAAGGTAGGAGGTGCGGAACAATAAATTGACCAAAAAAAAAAAAAAAAAGTGCTGTTTGAAGGTTGCACTTCCCTTTTGAGTTTCCCTTCCCCCAGCGGAGACTGTCAGTACAGGTTGGGAGATGCATCTTGAGGCTTAAATAAAAGATGGCATCTCCTCGATTGTTTCCAGGTTCTGGGTCTCATAGTTTGTGTTGCCCTAAGAATACATGCGCTTTTGTTAATCCTGCAATTAACTAGTGAGTAGCAAAATTAGACTGCATGGTGTGTGCGTGTGCTGGATATAAACTTTCAAAATATGCTATAGTTCTTGTAAATTGTTTTGGCATTTATCCCATTTTTAATGTGCCCAAAATCCCAAGGGAAGTGGACTCAAATCTTTCTTGACCTAACGGAGGACGTTGATGCTTTGGGGCTTGTCCCTGAGAGGAATGGATGATTTGTGAGAGCAGTTTTGATGCCTTTCAATGACTTATATGTAAATTCACACATCAGAAATCCTTTGGGGCGCCTGGGTGGCTCAGTTGGTTAAGCGTCCGACTTTGGCTCAGGTCATGATCTCACCATTTGTGAGTCTGAACCCTGCGACGGTCTCTGTGCTGACGGCTCAGATTATGAGTCTGCTTCAGATTCTGTGTCTCCCCCTCTCTCGGCCCCTCTTCCCCCACCTCAAAAATAAATAAATATTTTTAAAAAAGACTCTCCTTTTCTAGGTCACTTGCTCTTAGCTTTTGATTTCAGAAAACAAGATCACAGTTAAGTAAAAGATATTTGTTCTCCAATTTGTCACCTAATGGAACACCTAGAAGTCATGACTCTTTTATTAAAATGCTTCTAAATGCTGTATCACAGTTAACTAACCGTAGAAATTTTTTTGGTTAAATTCTACCTTTTCCATATCCTAGGACTGGTAAAAGACAGCTGGTGCCATATATTTTATTATTTTTTATTTTGACATGCAAACAAATTACAACCAAATGATTCTATCTTAATTTATGTCATTCTGAGTACCAAGCAGCATTTAACATAGGGAACAGTTCCTGGTCACTCTATCCCAGATGTCACTCTTAGGAGACACAGGGGGCACTTTGCATCTTTGATATTGGCAGCAGATGAGTGAGACCCCATCTTCTCTACAAATTTCCCAAACCTCCTCCCTAACCCCCTACCCGAATCATGCTGAGCTTCTGTCCCAGAAGGGAAGAGAACCTGTGAAGTCTCACACATTGGTAACTTGGACAAGGACTCATCATTCCCTGCGGTAACTGTGGAGCCGATGCCTACAGGGACAGGCCTGAGATCAGGAGAAGGAGGAAGAGGAGAAACATTTCCCTGGCCTCCTAACTCAGGTTCTCTGCCAGGGAACCCCCCCCCCCCACTCCCATCCTCCAAATTAGGAATGTTGGGAACGGTCATCATAGCACTTGCTTGTTCCCTTGAGCCACAAGGATTGGGGCTTCAGCTGCTCTGTATCGGGAAAGAGAAATGGTGCTGAATGTTCCCACGAAGAACAGGACAGTCCCACGTGGTGGAGAAATCTCCCACCCAAAGGGCCACGTGGTGAGACGCACAGGCGGTGCCCGTGGTGGAGTGTGGTGTTTGGAGAGCCCGGCGCCACTGCCCCAGCGCAGGACGGGCGAGGGCTCAGCTGTGCTTCGTGGGTCCACGCGGAGACTCCCGGCCGCACCAGGCTTCCAGCACGAGGGCGCCCATAATGAGCACAACGAAGGCCGCCAGGCCCAGGCGGAGGAGGTTGCCCAAGGCGTAGTCCTTCGGGGTGGCACCTGGGGGGGCTGGGAGACGGGGCCGGTCAGCACCAGCCGGGAGAGGAGCACCCGTCCCTCCCGCGTGGCTCTGCCCGACGGGGCTCCGCCGCCCCCACGCGTGTGTCCTGGCCGGTGGTCAGCGCAGCCGCCCTGCACTTGGGACGCTGAAAACACAACGTGCGGCTGCGGGAGAGTCGCGGCGGCTCTTCCTCGGTCTTCTCGCCTTTGTCTTCTCCCTGCCCTGCTCTCTCCCTTGCTTGTTTGGTCTGTTTGCGCCTTCCCACGCGTCGCTTTGCCCTTCTCCCTCCTGACACTAGGAACCAGGCTTAGGAGCAGCCCCAGAGCCCCAGGTCGCTGCGCGGAGCGCTGAAATGATTGCACCCCGTCTTCACAGCAGAGCCTTCCTGCAGCCCAAGCTCCGGAAAATTCAAGCTGGGCAGCTAAGCCCCGAGACCCCTGTGCACTTGGTGTCCACCGCACCCACGAAGAGCGAGGGCTCGCGCGGGGCCGCTCCTCCGCTCCACCTGCGTGGGCATCTCCATCTCACACAGGCCTTGGGGGCAGAGCTCATGTGTGAGCCCATCAGCAACAACATTTCCTGGAGACAGAGCCCGAGAGGAGGGTCCCGTGGTGCCTCCCCCGAGCCCAGGATGCCCTCTGCGCCCCTCTGCGCTGGCTGCTGGGCCCTGGCTTTCTAACCACGGGGCGTTCGGCCCCCATGGCTCCCACGCACACACACCCACAGTGCCGCGGAAGCAGAGCGCGTGGCACCTGAGGAAGCAAAGTTGTGGCCAGTCACAGAAGGTCATCGCGGAAGACCCTCCGTCGGTGACACGGAAGCTGGCGGCCGGGGCAGCACCGGGTACTAGGGACCAGACGGAGGCACCACCACGACGCTGCCATCACCGGGATGACAGGCAAGTCTGTGTGACCCACAGGGTCGCGGAAGGGACGCTGATGGTTGGCCGCAAAGGGATTTTTTTTTTGCAAGAACAGCTTGAGGAATTATCCAGGAATACAGAACAGCAAAGGCCAAAGACCAGAGATTAGGAAAGGGCAGGTTTACAAAGGAGATGACAGTAAAGTCAGGGGAGAAAGAATCAGAAAGTAATAGAAGAAACGCTCTCCAGGTTAAAAAAATAAAAATAAAAAAGCACGTCGTACACCTTAAACCAATGGTGTTATAAGTCAGTGATAGGTCCACAAAACTGGAGAAAGCAAATAAAAGAGCCAAAGCAAAAAGAAGCTGATTAAGGAATGAATTACGTTTCTCAAACTTCCGAAAAATCCTGCAAAACCTCACCTCTCACCCGGATCTCAAGAGGCTCACTAGGCAGTGAGGTCCAGAAAGGAGCCTGGGTCTGGAAGTACACGCAGCTGTAGTTCCCGGAGTCTTCGGCTGTCACAGTCTGCAGGGAGAAGTCCGTCTCCTTCCCGACTGGAGTCCGGAGCTGGATGGGCCCTGTCGCTCCCGCCTTCAGCAGAGCGAACATTATTGGCCTGAAAACATCATCAGGCCTCTGGCACTGCAGGGTCACAGTGTTTCCTGCGGTCACCACACCCCTTTGGTGGGCTTGCAGGGAAGGTTTAGGCCAATCTCCTGCAAGAGAAGGGGCTCCAAGGTCACGGGGAGAAGCCCAGGGTCCCCCACTCACCCTGGTTCTCCCGCTGGGGTTCCCGCCCAGTGTGGGACGCGACAGGTCCCTGGTGTCACCCTCTTTCGACTCTGACTGCGGGAAGGAGGTCCCGTCCCCACAAGCCCTGGATGCAGCGGCCAAGTCATTCTGTTGCTGTGCTTCTGCGTCTCCTCCATCCCCCGCCCTCCTCGGGTCCCTCCCCCAGGCCTCACCTGTCACCAGTAGCAGGACGACATCACTGGGCGGTGATCTCATATAGGGCAACTTGCGTCTGTAGAGCTCACAGGTATAGACTCCAGCCTGGCTGTTTCTCAGGTCAGTGAGGTGAAATTCAGCCAGGCCCTCTGTGGAAGCCAGTGATGGTGAAGAGTCCAAAAAAATATCTCCCTTCCTGAGAGCAAAGACGACATCCTTGGTTGGGGCCCGACATTGCAGCGTTATGTTGCTCCCACGAGGCACCACCGAGCTGGGCCAGGCCCTGAGGGAGGGCTTGGGAAGGGGTTCTGGAAGGAAGCAGATCGGGGACAGGATTTGGTGCCCTCACCCGCTCTGAGGAAACCCCTTTAAGGAAAGAGAAGGGATGTGGGGAATTTGGAGCAAAGGAGAGGGTGGATTTAACTGGAGGAATGCTCACTGTCAGTCTCCCTGCTTCCTTGGGCAGCGCACAGCCCTGCAAGAGAAAGTCTGTCCTGAGACCTGAGTCCCTGTCCCCAGGGGCCTCCCCAGGGGAGTGCTGCTGAGACGGGACCCTGGAGGGCTAGCATCTGGGGGTTCTCTACCACCTGCACTGCCCCAGGACCTCTGCTCATTCCACAAACATCCACCAAATGCTTGATTCTTGAGAGTTTATGTACCGGTGCCACAGGTCACACACGGTGTCACTGCTCTGCAAACACCTGGAAGGTAACTACTCTGTGCTGCTCACCTCAGCCTCCCCAGTGTCTGGAACATACTGAGACAACACATGCATGGTGACCGACCAAAGTGATGCCCCAATGGAAACGTGACTCAGAGAGATTTTTCAAGTGGAAAAACCAGTGTCTTTGGAGGCAGACGGGCCAGCGTTTGAATGTTGACCTTTCTGCTCATTCTCTGTATGGTCCTGAGCAGGCACCCTGAGCTGTCAATCTCAGGGCCCTCCATGGGGCGCCTGGGTGGCTTAGTTGGTTAAGCGTCCGACTTTCGCTTGGGTCATGATCTCGCAGTTCGTGGGTTTGAGCCCCGCGTCGGGCTCTGTGCTGACTGCCAGCTCAGAGCCTGGAGCCACTTTCAGTCTGTGACTCCCTCTCTCTCTGACCCTCCCCTGCTCACGCTGTCTCTCTCTCTCCTAGAAATAAATCAAACATTTAAAAAAAAAAGTCTCAGGGCCCTCCTTTCTCAGCGTGGGGCAATTCCCACCACGTGGGACTGCTGGCAAGGGTCAGAGTGGTGTTTCCCACAGGGTGGATTACAGACCACAGGTGCGCTAGGAGATGATTTTAGGGGATGATCACGGCGTCGGAAAGGTATTACCCTCTCAAATCACTTCCACTTCTTTGATCACAACAAAGAACTTTTCAGGCTAGAGGTCAAGCTTCTTACACATCTGTCTCTGGCTTATTGCCCTTTGTATTAAGGAAGGAGCTGGCCATGGGCTCAGAAATCTGATGGGCAACCCTGCGTGGCTAGAATGTCCTAACATCTTCCTTTGCAATGTGTATATGCTTACCTCGACCTATTTTTGGTAAGTGACCCTGGCTTTTCTTTTAACTTTTATTTATTTATTTATTTATTTATTTATTTATTTATTTATTTATAAATATCTTTTTATTTATTTCTAGGAGAGAGAGAGAGACAGCGTGAGCAGGGGAGGGTCAGAGAGAGAGGGAGATACAGACTCTGAAATAGGCCCCAGGCTCTGAGCTGGCAGTCAGCACAGGGCCCGACGTGGGGCTCAAACCCACGAACCGCAAGATCATGACCTAAGCGAAAGTTGGACGCTTAACTGACTAAGCCACCCAGGCGCCCCTAACTTTTATTTATTTTAAAAAAGTTTAATGCTTAATTTATTTTGAGAGAGAGAGAGACAGAGAGAGAGAAAGAGAGAGAATGAGCGGGGGAGGGGCAGAGAGAGGGAGACACAGAATCCAAAGCAGGCTCCAGGCTCTGAGCTGTCAGCACAGAGCCCTACACGGGGCTCGAACCCACAAACCGCGACATCATGACCTGAGCCGAAGCTTAACCGATTGAGCCACCCAGGCACTCCTAAATTTTTATTGAAGCGATTGGCATAAAGTTTCCAGCTTCAAACGAATGTAGTTGTTTAAAATAAAGACATTGAAAAAAATAATAAAATAAAGATACCGACATCAGTAAAATGTTAAATAAATAGGGATGATAGAGGCCTACGGGTAGACCGTGGATGTGGAAAGTAAGGATTTGCATGCTAGAAAACATTTGATGTGACTAAAGCCTCCACAGGGTGCCTAACACGTATGAAGCAATCAGTAAAGACAAGCAGGTGTTATTTTCTTTCCAGTTATAACCATCACATTTCTTTCCATCCCCCCCACCTCTAATCCCAGTATTCAGGCCCAAGAAACTTACCAAGGCAGACCAGGCAAAGGAATTCAGAGACCATACTGGTCCTTCAGGCTGCTCTAAGAGTCCTTTTTCTGTTTCAGCCACAACAGGGAGGGAAGCTGCATGGGGGTGTGACCCTTCCTTCCTCTCATGTGACATTTTGTGTTCCAACCACATCCGGAAAACAAGAAGTCAGTCAAACATACATGTTACCACCCATAGGATAATCACTAAAATAAATGTACAAAAAACAAATAGAGGTTAAAAAAAAAAGGAGAGTTAAAACGGCCTATTAAAAAATAACAGTAGGGGTGTCTGAGTGGCTCACTTGGCTAAGCATCCAACTCTTGGTTTCGGCTCAGGTCATGATATCATGGTTCATGAGATCAAGCCTGGTGTCAGGCTCTACACTGGGTGTGGAGCCTGCTTGGGACTTTCTCCTTCTCTCTCTGCCCCTCCCCCATTTGTGTGCACTCTCTCTCTCTCTCAAAAATAAATAAACTTAAGAAAATAACAATAATTGTTTTTAAAACAAAGACTTTGGAAAAGAGGAAACATAAAAGAGATGCACAAAGAGAAGGATTAGCAAGATGATAAACTTACATTCTATAAATAAGTAATTGCATTAAATATAAATGGACTCAAAAATTCAATTAAAAGACTATTAGACTGGATGTTTTTTAAAACCCTAAATATATGCTGGTTTTTAAAAATTCTTTAATGTTTATTTATTTTTGAGGGAGAGACACAGAGTACAAGCAGGAGAGGGCAGAGAGACAGAGAGAGAGAGACTTCGAAGGAGGTTCCAGGCTCTGAGCTGTCAGCATGGAGCCTGATGCGAGACAAACCCATGGACTGTGAGATCATGACCTGAGCTGAAGTTGGATGCTTAACTGACTGAGCCACCCAGGCGCCCCATATATGCTGTTTTTAAAAGACAAACACTTTAAGTATACGCACAGATAAGTTGAAAGCCAAAAAAAAAAAAAAAAAAAAAAAAAAAAACAAAAAAAACACCAAAACCAAAAAAACCCCCAAAAGATATATAACCAGCAAAAGAAATGTGAAATGGCTATACTAGTAGATTTTAAGGCAAGAAATAGCATTAGATATGAAGAGGAATATTTACTAATGATAAAATAGTCAATTGAAGGGAAATACAAATAATTCTAACTTTGTATGCACCTACTAACATACACACAAAAATCCATAAAAGAATTGTTGACATTATAAAGAACTTAAATAAACATATAATCACTTTATCTTTTAACGTATCTCTCTCAGTAACTACATTCCACATGGAAAAACAAAAACAAAACAAAAACACAAGTCCAAACAAAGGAAGGAAAGACATTTGCTACCCAAGCAATCAAACCCAGAGAAAGTAAATAAAATGCTATTTCACTCTACAAAAAAAAAAATTATTTTTGAGAGACAGAGCAGAAGTGAGGGAGGGGCAGAGAGAGAATGAGACATAGAATCTGAAGCAGGCTCCTGGCTATGAACTGTCAGCACACAGCCCAACATGAGGCTCAAATTCACAAACTGTGAGATCATGACCTGAGCTGAAGTTGGACGTTTAACTGACTGAGCCACCCAGGTGCCCCCAAAAAGTTTTTAATGCTAACATGTAATGTTGACTAGAATTTTGCAAAATATACATGCGCATAATCAGTTTTTAGAATGAAAAATCAATATTCTTTACTAAATGGCAACTCACTTATGAAGCTTATCTGCCTCCTCCCACCACCACCCAAAACATTTATAGCCTTCCACCTGGGAGTTTGAATTCCAGTAGTTTACCCTGAGGAATAATTAAAGTTGTCCAAAAGATTTTCAAGTTGCTCATTTTAATTATGTTTATATTAACAAGTGAATTGGAAGCAATATAACTGTGCAGAAGTAGGAGATTGGTTAGTTACAAGTTCTTACTTCCATAGAGAGGAAGGCTATGCATCAAGTTAAAGTACATCGTGAAGCATAAAAATAATATTTCAATTTTCCAAGAAGGTATGACAATGTATAAAAATATGTATAAACAAATAAAAGAGACTCAAAGTTCTAAAACTTTTAAGAATAAATCACACTGTGGAAGCAATTTATAACTGCGTTATGGGAAAGTACTCATTGGGATAGAACACTCTTTAAAACGTATTGGTTTGTGGGGTGCCTGGGTGGCTCAGTCAGTTGGGCGGCTGACTTCGGCTCAGGTCATGATCTCATGGTTCGTGGGTTCAAGCCCTGCGTTGGGCTCTGTACTGACACCTCAGAGCCTGGAGCCTGTTTCGGATTCTGTGTCTCCCTCTCTCTCTGACTCTCCCCTTCTCACGCTGTCTCTCTCTCTCAGAAATAAATGAAATGTAAAAAAATTTTTTTAAATAAATAAAATGTGCTGGTTTGTGACAAAAGAAGATAACAGTATAGGATATACATACAAATATATATATACATATATATACACATATACACATACATACATATATTACCCCCAAACATTCTAAAGTAGGCGAGTCTTTTATTTATTTATTTATTTATTTATTTATTTATTAAATACTTTTTATTTATTTCTAGGAGAGAGAGAGAGACAGCGTGAGCAGAGGAGGGTCAGAGAGAGAGAGGGAGTCACAGACTGAAACAGGATCCAGGCTCTGAGCTGGCAGTCAGCACAGAGCCCGACGGGGCTCGAACCCACGGGCGAGATCATGACCTAAGCAAAAGTCGGATGCTTAACCGACTAAGCCACCCAGGCGCCCCGAAAGTAGGCGAGCCTTTTAAATGAACATCCTTGGGGTGCCTGGGTGGCTCAGTCAGTTAAGCATCTGACTTCGGTTCAGGTCATGACCTTGTGTTTCGTGAGTGTGATCGCCATGTTGGACTCCATGCTGACAGCTCAGAGCCTGTAGCCAGCTTCAGATTCTGTATCTCCCTCTCTCTCTGCCCCTTGCTTGCTTGCTCTCTCTCTCTCTCCTTCAAAAATAAATAAACATTAAAAAGAAAAAGGAAACAAATTACACAAAGACTTGAAACCTCAGTTTTCTAGGTGCAGAAAGTAAGCTGAGAAATCAAGAGGGTCATATTCTCCAGGGTCCTCTTCAGAAGTGGAGAGGAGGGTTGATCAAATAAAGGTAACTCAGAGGGAGGAACCAAGAGCTGTGAACAACAGTGGACTGGGAACCCCTTCACAGAGAATAGGACTGAAACTTTATGAAGGAACATTTCCATCCCCAGAACCGTGGCATCTTGCAGCATTTCCCCAGAGTGATTTGGCAAATGCTGTGAATCAGTGACTACTGGTGTTTCCCACAGGGAAGAAGCCTTTTCTCTTGGGAGTACCGTGGTTATCCGACTTGTGTTTTATAGTTATATGGATGATGTATGGGACAGCTAATTTGCCTCTTTAGTTCATGAATCCCAGTTCAAAAGGAGCCACATATAGACTTGATAGTGATCAGTAGATCCTGGATTTGAAGACAAATGCCATTATTGGATGAAAATTTGGGGAGCAGGTCCTGGGATGGGAATGAGCATATTTCGTACTTGGGATGGATATGAATAACTGTGGTCAAGAAGTCATAGTGCAATAGATTTCATTAAAGCCCTTTGACTATGAGTTCACCACATTATTTGCTTTGGTCAACAGGATAAAGCGCAAGCGGCAATATTTTAGCTCCAGCCCAGGTCTTTAGGGGCGTGGCATATTTTGAGTTAGCCCCCAGCATATCTTCCATTTCCACCAGAAGAATGTGTGAGGGCTAGCACGTTGTTCTCAGGAGGATGAAAGACATGTGAATAAGAGCCAAGTCAACCCATCTGAATGCAGAAAGAGCTGGACAGAAATAAGCAGATCTGGGAAATATGGAGAGCATGTATGCACATGTGGATTTATACACACATTCCTATGACTAGTTAGGGCTGAACCTGGGTGATTTCAAATATTAATGAAAATCAGAACTCACTTTCCACTGGTGTTTTGTTGGAAACTTAACTTCTGAAAAGTTGTACTTAAAAAATAATCATTTGCAGGACAAGGTTGAGGTTGAATCAGAAGGCATATAAGTATCAAAAAAATGGTCTTTTTTTAATGTTTTATTTATTTCTAGGAGAGAGAGAGAGAAACAGTGTGAGCAGGGGAGGGTCAGAGAGAGAGGGAGTCACAGACTCTGAAACAGGCTCCAGGCTCTGAGCTGGCAGTCAGCACAGAGCCTGACATGGGGCTCGAACCCACAAACCGCGAGATCATGACCTAAGCGAAAGTCGGACGCTTAACCGACTAAGCCACCCAGGCGCCCCTCAAACAAATGGTTTGTAATAGGCATGGGGTAGTCCAGCATTGGGCCTTCTCCCCACTTACTCTGTCTTCCCTTCCAATCTTAATCCCTTCCAATCTTTTCAATCCAATCTGAGGGACTTGATCTATTTTTCCCTCTCTGAGAATGTATGAGAATCTCCTTTTCAATTCTTGCTCAGCTGTGCATTACCTCTGTCTAGGGTGTAGTGTATTTGAAGTGCTGGGGTGCCTGGATGGCTCAGTCAGTTAAGCGTCCAACTTCAGCTAAGGTCATGATCCCACGTTTGTGGGTTTGCGCCCCATGTTGGGCTCTGTGCTGACAGCTCAGGGTCTAGAGCCTGTTTCAAATTCTGTTACTCCCTTTCTCTCTGTCTCTCCTCTGTTCTCTCTCTCTCTCTCTCAAATAAATAAACGTAAAAAAAAATTTTAATGAAGCACCAATATTTCCTCCTTTATTCCTGGAAAATGGAATTACACTCTTCCCATGTGGGAAAAAAATTAATGGAGGGTTTCCAATTTCCCAGGATTACTTTCTCTTCTGTAAAAGAAAATACATAAAAAATCTGATATGTGACCCATTTGTCAAGGTTTACTAAGAGACAAGTTTACTCAGCTTCAAAGGCAAACATCCATTTCTGCTTTCTTGTTGACCAACCTGCTCTCAGGGGCAGTGGGTGCCCAGCTTTTACCAGAGACTCGCATTTTAGATGTTACCATGTGCTTGCCCAGACACTGTATCGTGCTGATGCCAATTTTCTGGTTTTGATAATGTACTGTACTTCTATTACCATAGGGAAAGCTGGTTGATGGGTACATGAGAGCCCTGTATTTTTTTTTCAACTGTAAAATGTTTTCCAAGACAATTATTATTTTTTTAAAGAAAATGTCTTGGTCAGGACTTTAGATGAGATAAGACAGATCTTGGCGTGGGTGGAGCTAGAGCCTCACACACCGGATTTATGAAGGAGATGTTGTCATTGATCATTTCCTGGCTTGGTTGTGAGAAGGAAACGCTACACCAGGTGGCGGAGAACCAACGTGTCAGGGTAAAACCTCTACCCACACAGCCTGGGCACAAAGTGGGCAGGAGGGAACCATTATGGTCCAGTCCCCTGTCTTCCTTTGAACTATAAAACTGAAGACAGGATCTTGGTCTGGGTGGCAGAGACACTATGATCACAGAATTCCTGTCCTTGCTTTGCCTCGGTGAGTCTCCAGGACTGGGATGGATGGGTTTGGGTGGGTGAGAAAATCTACTGTGAAGTGGGGGGTGATGTGAGTTGATGGCTTCTGTGTCTTGGATACATGCTGCCTGTCAGAGTTTAGTGGGCTGTGGTACGACATGGCTCTATACTGGTGTTTGCATATAAGAAATGAGGAACCAAGGTTTAGAGACATGTAGTGACACCCTGGTTTACTCAGCTGAGAAATGCAGCGCTCCCATGGGGTCCCCAAACCTGTTTCATCTAAATATCAGTCTCACCATGAATGCTTGTTGGCATATACGTGGGTGGGATATATGGGCTGTGGAGCTATGGGTTTGAGTACAAATCAGGAATTCAGTAAAGAGCTATGTCTGGAGACAATGGATGAAATGCAAATTTTCTGGCCAGCCCTATCCTTAGCCTGATTTTAACTGTCCTTGACTTGAATATGATGTAATCAGATGGACCTCAGCCTGTAGAAGGGAACCCCTCGATTGTAACTGTGGCTTGGTCACAAAGGAGCTCTAGACGTTGAACCAGCAGCTCCACTGATAAAGTCCCCACTTCCTCCCTCTTTCGTGAGTTGGGGGTGAGGGGTGTGTATGGAGGACATCATCTGTCCCAGTTCCTTCTTCCCTCTTGTGGGGGAAGCATTTAGGGTAACGCTCCTTCCACACACACACTTGAGCTTCAGGGGCAGCTGTCTGTTGCGGTACCCCAAACCTCCCATTGTAGGGCAGAATAAGCTGGGCAATCAAGAGACTGGCCTTTTCCTGCCTGTATTCATTTCCTGGGGCTGCCGTGACAAAGTGCCACAAACCAAGTGGCTTAAAACAATAGAAATGTATTCTCTTACAGTTCTGGAGGCCAGAAGTCCAAGATCAAGGTGCAGAGTTGCTTCCTTCTGAGGGCTCTGAGGCTTTATGGGAGAAGCTGTTCCAGGCTCTCATCACTTCTGAGGATAGCAGGCAGTCCTTGGGTTCTTTGTCTGTCGGTGCTTTGCTACAATCTCTCATGTCTTCACGTGGCCATCTTCCCTCTGTGTCTGTCTCCATGTCTCTCCACCTCTTCTTATGGGGACACCAGTCATACTGGATTAGGGTGTCATCTTACTCCCCAATAGCACTATTTCCAAATAAGGTCACATATTAGGACCTAAACGTATCTTTTGGGGGGACACAAATCAACCCATAAGACTGCCCTCCTCTCTGACCATAATCATTATTCCAGGGATGAGTCTATGATGCAAAGCAAGTCAGTTCATTTCTACTGGAAAGTTTCTCAAACTGGCATCAGGACGCAGATAAAGTTTGGTCCTCTGAAGTGACCTCCCAAAGATGTCATACTGAAGCTGCCCTCTGCCCCGCTTCCAGGCTCTTGGTTCTATCCTGATAATATTCAGAGGGGGTGATACATGCCAGTGGAGAGAAAGGGCCCTAACAGCACTGAATCCCTGGATCAGGCAGCTCTGGAGGCCAGCCAGACCCACCACTGCCCTTGATGCAGGCTGCTTGCAGAAACTAATGCAACTTGTCATTTCTGCTTAATCTTATTTTGGGTGGACTTTTGATATCTGAATCCTTATACATCTTTAGTACAGAGGGTAAAAGTACCCGGCTTCCATAAATTTTCTTTAATGTATTGAGGTACAGTTCACAAAGTAGTAACCATTTTAAAGTATTCAATATAGTAGCATTATAGACATTCACAATATTGTGTAACCATCACAAAACATCTTCATCACTCGTAAAGGAAATACTATACCCATGAGGCAGTCACTGATAATTCCCCTTCCCCCAGACCTGCCAGCCACCAATCTATTCTCTGTCTCTCTAGATTTAGCTATTCTGAATATACCATGTAAATGGAATCATATGACCTGTGACCTTTCATGCCTGTCTTCTTTCTCTTGGTATGATGTTTTTAAGGTCCATCCATGATGTAGCATGTATCGCTGTGGCATTTCTTTCTATAATAGAATAAGATAGTATACCATAATCTGAATAATCCTTTACATAAAATTTTTAAGCTTTCCAGATGATGATTTCAAAGGATCTGTTAAATTGTAATTTGACAGTAACTGGGAGATCCAATTCCAGCACCCAGTTCTGGTGTGTGAGGGTGGGACCCTGATACCACCAAGCGAGTCTTGAACATCAGTTGGGTATCCTATAATTTAACCCAATTCTGACACTACCTAGCTGGAGGTAGCATCAGATTCTGTAGGTAAGGTGTCAGTTCTACAAGAATACCTCCTCCCCATTTCAGATTCCAGTCACCAGTCCAGGTGTTCACCTTGGATTCTGATCAACTGTCTGTATATCAAGAGTTCCCATGACCCCCTCTTTTGGCCCTAGTTATTTGCTAAAGAGGCTCACAGAATTCATAGAAATATTTTATTTACTAGATTACTAGTATATTATAAATATATATATATTTATTTATTTATTTATTTATTTATTTATTTATTTATTTATATGTATATGACTCAGAAATGGCCAGATGGAAGAGATGAGGAGGGCCAGGTATGGGGAAAGGACACAGAGTTTCCATGTCCTCTCCAGGTGCACCGCTCTCCCTGCACCTCCATATGTTCACCAACTTGGAATCCCTCTGAACTCGTCCTTTTGAGCTTTTATAGAGGTTTCATTACATAGGCATGATTGATGAGATCATTGGCCATTGGTGATTGATTCCATCTCCAGCCCCTCTCCACTCCCAGGTCAAGGAGGTGGAACTCAAAGTTCCAACCTTGTCCTCCTATGGTTGATTCCCTTGGCAACCAGCCCCCATCCTTAGGTTCAGTCCAAAGTCACTTCATTTACATAATGAAGGGATCTTTATTGTTTTCAACACTTAGAAAATTCCAAGGGTTTCAGGACCTCTGTGCCAGGAACCAGGACAAAAACCAAATGTCTATTTCTTACCATAAATCTCAGTATCACATTAGTTTTTAGGGAACTGTGGTTTCTAGTGCCCCCACTCCTTCCTATCTCAGTAGAAGGTACTAGCCCCTAACTAGGCTGGACACTGTACAGCTCTCCATTTGATGTACGTAAAGGCCATTCTAAAGGTTAAGTGTTGGATACATGGTAGAGGCAGGCAAATATGTAGCTGTATGGAAAGTGACCGTTGTCTGCAAAGGACCTCCTAAGTCATATGAGTATGTAAATGGTCAATGTCTGTAAAGTGTCAGCCAAATGACAGATACTTGATCATTGGTAGTTTTTCTATTGTAATTATTCCTGGGAAATGTGCTTTTTCAAGTTATCCTGAATGCCAATGGGTCTCTTCCCCCTAATGACAGTTTTCTCCATTGCAGCCGGTCTTCCTTGTGTTAGTCAGCTGTAGTCCTTTGTTAAGAAAGATGGACAAGTTCTGAGGGATCCAATGCACACTATGAGGACTTTAGTTAATAATTTGGTATTCTCATCACACACACACACTCACAAAGGGTAGCTATATGAGGTGATGGATGTGTTAACTAGCTTGATGGTGGTAGTCATAGATAGATAGATAGATAGATAGATAGATAGATAGATAGATAGATAGATAGATAGATGATAGATAGATATAAAATCATCATATTATATAACTAAAATATACACAATTTTATTTGTCAAAGAAAGAGGACCCCTCCGTCACTTTCTATTCTCTGGTAGTGTTTCACAATGTAAAATGAACTAAAAGTGATTCACTATTTGAGCAGAATATTGGCTGATATCAGAGCTGAGATAACATGAGTCTGAAAGCAGGATTGGGAGGGGGCATTAAAAAGGGACCATGAGATCTAGGACCCCTGACCACCCAGAGAATGATTTCGAATCATTAGAATGATTACTAATCCCAGACACTGTCACTGCAGGTGCTCTCTCAGTACACTGTCTAGCACCCACTTCCTTCCTTCTTGGTGAAGCCTGAGGGTCCATGTTGTAAGTTGGCCTCTGAGTTTAAACAAGGGCCAGATGTCTTGAGTTACTCTTGCACTGAGAAATTCTAGCTTCAACTCTTGGCAGACCCCAAGACTGGTTTCCCATATTTTCATCCATGGGATTACGTTCCTGTCCCAGAATGAAATACATAGAACAGAACACAGAGGAGCTAATGTTTGTCAAGATCAAAGCCATGAGTGAATAAAGCACTTAGGACCATGAATGTCTTGAATTCTTTGTGAAAAGAAGAACTTTGTTAGAGCAACTGCTCTCCATCTGAATCAGAGAGGAAACCCTCCACTCACACTCTACAGTAAAATAACCACGGTATCATTTAAGTGGTAAGGGTGAAAAGTGCAGTCATACAAGATAGGAGAGGAAAATACAAGTAAATGTGCAATGATTTCTAGAAGGTGAAACAAAAGACTAATTGTGAAAGGAACACAATAAATCAGGAAAGGTTACTGGAGTTTTGTACATAAACATAACTCTTGAATGAGAAACAATGGGACATTAGCAAAAGGTAAAAAATTAACTCAAGGACCTTCAAGAAAAGGGATGGATCTTTAACAAATTACTCATGCATTGCCTGCCTGATTTGTACTCAAAGACGAGTATGTAATTCACATCTCACGAGGGTTTCTCTTCTAGGGCTTTCCCTGGGCTTTGAAGACGAGAAAAAGAATGGTGAGTTTTCTTGCATAAACTCAATCTTTTCCTATATCCCAAGTTTTCTGTCAGATCCTCTGAATTCTGGGAGGGCATTGGCCGTCATCATGAGGAAGAGTCAGACTAACTCTGAATTCTTTCCAGAGACACTGACCAGACCCTACCTCAGTGCCTTGCCCAGCCCAGTGGTGGAACGCGGAGGTAATGTGATCTTGAGGTGCCAGGGTCACTGCCAGAATGTGACATTCATGCTGGGGAAGCTGCAGGACTCTGGGTACAGACAGGAGCAAAGATCTGCAGGACATGCAGCTGAATTCTTCCTCACTTACCTGGAGCCAGAGGATTCTGGGACATACTTTTGTGCCTACAAGGCAATGGACTCCCAGGAGTGGTCAGAGAAGAGTGAACATCTGCAGTTGGAGGTCACAGGTGAGAAAGGCAGCTTCAGGTCTGTCCTTGAGGCACATATTCCTTGTCCTTTGATGGAACCTGCCTGGGGAAAGAAGAATCCAGGAAACAAAGACAGGTGTGACTGGTTGAGTGTAGAGAATTGGGGGTGGTAGTGGATGGGAACTGAATTTGGAGACCAGTTCTCATCAGAGATTCTGAGTGGGTATCAATGAGGTGGGTGTGGGAGAGTGTTCCAGAATACAGGTATTAACAGAAAATTTGAGGTAGAGTCGGACCAAAGATGGAGAGGTCATTGTCATTAGGAAAAAAAGGGGTGTTGTTATACTTCCCAAGAAGAGGGGGGCGCTATGCCATTCAGGACCACAAAGAGAAGCACCAGGACTAGTCAGGAAGCAGAGGGAGGGAGAAGACAGGGCCAGAGTCTTTACTGTGGTTTCCGCGGGAAGGAACAGGCTTAGGATTGGCTCTGGGGTATAGAGGCTGTCTCTGATTGTTTGGTATCTAGCTCTGGAGTCATTAGGACCAGCAAACAGTGGTCCAGAGTGCGGGAGCCATAGTGGAGGTGGTTGGGAGCGTGAGCTTCGGATTGCTTGGGGTGCGATTGAGAGGCATGCTTGAGGAAGAGCTATCTCCTATCTCTAGGAAGTAGACACCCCGGGAGGGGACTATCTCCAGTGTCAGCAAGGTCCCAAGATGTCAAAGAATCAAAAACAGAAAATAAAAGTTGTGGTTAACACAGAGATGGTAAGAATGTCCCCAGGTGCATTGGAAAAGGGGAAACCCTGGTCCTCCCCCTCACACCCCTTTGCTTTGTCCTCTTCAGGATCAGTCCTAAAACCTACCCTCTTACTTGGCATAGACCCTGAGATGATTCCAGGTCACAGTATGAGACTCTGATGTCTGAGTCCATACAACAGAACTGAATGTATGGATATCGTTCTGCTGAAAACGGTGATCGCAGAGCAGCTACAAGTTGAGAAAATAAGAAAATCCAAACTGAGCATCATGGGCATAAGACACCCCTTAATTTTGTTACCCCCCACACACTTCAACAACAGCAACGTGGCATCCATGCACAAACAAAAGTGCTTTTGTGGGAGTTGTCAGTTCTGGCACCATACACCAAGGAGCCCAAGAGGAGTCTCACCCTCCTGTGCATTGAGTAAAAGGCAGACAGACCTCAGTACCAGCTGTGGAACCTTCAGGAGACTGTAAATTAGTTCCAGGCCCTATTGGCCATGGTTCAGAAGCACCTGGAAATGTGACCAATCACTTACGGACAAGGGAACCTGTGTGGAAGTCTACAAATAAGACCGAATCATGAAGAAATGGAAAATACGAACAGATCAATAACGGAGAGTTGAGGAGAGTGTCTCAAAAATAAAAAACCTCCCAAAGAAGAAGAGCCTAGGACCAACCAGATGGTTTCACTGATGAATTCCACCAGACATTTAAAGAAGAAATAATGCCAATCCTTCTCAGAGTCTTCCCAAAAGTTGAAGAGGAGGGAACACTCCTACTCATTTCATGAGGCCAGCATTACTGATACCAAAGCCAGACAGCAACACTAAAAGAAAACTACAGAGCAATATAATAAATATCCCTGATGAACATAGATGCAGAAATACTGAACAAAACATTAGCAACCAAGTTCAACAGCACATTAAGAAGGTTACACTCCATGGTTAAGTGGGATTTATCCCTGGGGTATAAGGATGGTCCAACATATACAATCAATCAATAAATGTGATACACCACATTAATGAATAAAGGATGAAAGTCATATGATCATCTCAATAGATGCAGAGAAGGTATTTGACAACATACAACATGCTTTCAAGATAAAAAAACTTTCCACAAATTGGGTATAAAAGGAATGCATCTCAACATAACAAAGGACATACAGAAGCCCACAGCTGGCATCATACTCAAAGGGGAAAGGTCAAAAACTTTTCCTCTAACATCAGAAACCAGACAAGAATGTCCACTCTCACCACTTTGATTCAATGTAGTAAAACGTAGTAACAGAGCAATCAAATAAGACAAAGAAGTAAAAGATATCCAAACTGGAAAAGAAGAAGTAAAACTGTCTTTATTTGCAGATGATGAAATCTTATATGTGGAAAATCCTAAAGTCTCAACCAAAAAACTATGGGATCCTGAATGGTCAAAGCAATACTGAGAAAGAAGAACAAAGCCGGGAGTATCACACATCCTGATTTCAAACTATACTAAAAAGCTATAGTAATCCAAATGGTATGGTACTGGTATAAAAATAGCCACATAGACCAGTGAAACAAAACCAAGAGCCCAGAATTCAATCCTCACATATACAATCAACTAATATTTGGCATGGCAGCCAAAAATACTCATTGGGGTGAGGGTAGTCTTGTCAATAAACGGTGTGGGGAGAACTGGATAACCATATGCAGAAGAATGAAATTGGACCCCATCTTGCACCATTCACAAAAATTAACTCAAAGTGTATTAGAGCCTTAAATGTAAGACCCCATACCATAAAACTCCTGTTAAAAAAAAATGGGAAAATTCCTTTGCTTGATCTTGACAATGAGTTTTTCAGATATGACACATAAAGTATAAAAAAACAAATGCAAAAATAAATAAGTGGGAATGCATCAAGCTAAAAAGCTTCTGCACAGCCAAAGAAACGGTCAACAAGATGAGAAGACAACCTACAAAATGGGAGAAAATATTTGCTAAATGGTGGTGCTCTTTCCTGGGATAGGGAAGACTGGCAAGGAATAAGATTGGAAGTGTGTGTGTGTGGGGGGGGATTAGTGGAGTCATATAAATAGTTTTGTTATTAAAAATGATATCAAAACTCCAGGAATATTAGAAAGAGCAATCTAACATTATGACCCTGGTTTGGGGACCCAGCAAGCATCCCAAGAGTGGAAAGGACATTCTCTGCTTCCTAAAGAAGGCATAGAGTCTACGAGTGGAGCAAGAGAACTTAGATCCCTTAGGTTCCCACACAATCATTGTGACTTTTTTCTTACATCCTGTTTTCTAGATGACCATGATAAACATAGAGGTCCTCCAGAGGAAAAAGGTAAGATAGCTCGAAAAATGTTTTTCCAATAAGTCAGGCAGAGAAAGGCAGATACCATATGTTTTCACTCATATGTGGATCAGGAGAAACTTAGCAGAAGACCATGGGGGAGGGGAAGGGGAAAATAGTTAAGGAGAGGGAGGGAGGCAAATCATAAGAGACTCTTAAATACTGAGAACAAACTGAGGGTGGATGGGGGTGTGGGGGAGAGGGGAAAGTGGGTGATGGGCATGGAGGAGGGCACTTGTTGGGATGAGCACTGGGTGTTATACGGAAACCAACTTGACAATAAACTATATTTTTAAAAATAAGGAAAAAAAGAATCCCCACAAGTATAAGAGAATGGTTATTTTCATCATTTTAATGTGTGTTCACAGGCCAGCCAGATATTAACCAAAAAAAAGAGTACATTTTTGTTAATCAGTTATAAAGGTGACTTATGTACCATATGAAAAGGCATGTAACTAATGTGACTTATTCAGATGCAATCATAATTTCAAGATTTACTTCATTTCTTTATAAATATTTTAATAAAAAATCAAGAAAGCACCAAGTAAATACTACTATAGTAGGAATAGAATAGTGAATTCCATATTATTACTAAACATTCTTAGTATGTATATTCGACAAGTGTTTTCAGAAATGGAAGGCACTGATGGGAAAAAAAACAACAACAACTGTTCACCATAGTAAGGGTTAGCAAACTACAGCCTGCAAGCCAAGTCTGGCCCACCACTTGGTTTTGTAAATAAAGATTTATTGGAATACGAAGAAGAAGAAGAAGTAGGAGGGGGGAAGGGGGAGGAGGAGGAAAAGGAGGAGGAGAAAAAGAAAAATGTTTTTCCAAATTATACTCACCTCATGAGGCGGGGGATCCCCTTTGATTAAAAGGCACGAGAAGTATCTTGATGCCTGATTTCTCGATATGATTGGGAGAATGATTGCCTCTCCAGGGGAGATGATCCCTAGGCTCCTCCTGGGTTCATAAAAATCTGGTGAGTGAGAGCACGAGATGCATCGTTTGTCGTTCTACGTAACGAGAAAGCTATGATGGAGTTTTGGGAAGAATGGGGTAGCTCGTGTGTCTGGTTTGAGCCGCAGCACCCCTGTACTGTGGAGTCCGCATGCTGTGGAAACACGTATGACCAAAGGACTTGCTAAAACTTCAAAATTCTAAACACAGCTGAACATTCAGTTACTTTTCTCTAATGTTGCTTTTCCACAAAGAATTGGCTAAGATTCTATCCTCAGAGATGCCTGTAAAAGTTAGAGCTTTTGACATCTTTGGATGAAAACAGGAGCTCATCCAGATTTTAATGGCCAAATATATAATGTAAGTTGGCAACTAGAAGCTTACTCATCTTAAATTTCTGCAACTCGTAACCTCCCTGTATGCTATTCCAAAGAGCCAGAATTGTTCAGGGCCGTCATTAGGGTGAATGCTGGCATGACCAGTTTTGTTTTTGTTTTGTTTTTGTTTTTTTTAAGGTATCTCCCAAAATGTCCTTACAAAATAAGTAATAGCCTTTGACAATGTTTTTATTCAGTATTAGAGACTTGGGAAATGATTTCTTTTTTTTTTTTTAATGTTTTATTTATTTCTAGGAGAGAGAGAGAGACAGCGTGAGCAGGGGAGGGTCAGAGAGGGAGGGAGGCACAGACTGAAACAGGCTCCAGGCTCTGAGCTGGCAGTCAGCACAGAGCCCGATGCGGGGCCTGAACCCACGAACCGCGAGATCATGACCTAAGCAAAAGTCGGACGCTTAACCGACTAAGCCACCCAGGCGCCCCAGAGACTTGGGAAATGATTTCTATTCCAACTCCAGGAACATAATGCATGCCACAAATGTTTTCTTGGAGAGGTCTGAAATCGGATAGCATCAAGGAGCATGAAAATGTCAGAGGTAGAGCCGGAAGTCCAGTGGTCATGAAAGAGGAAGAGAAACATTCGTGGTTTCAGCTCTTGCATTATTTTCTTTCTGTTTGATTGATACATAATTCACACTCGGTAAATTCACCCTTTTAAAGTATACGACTCAGTGGCATTTTCGTACATCTGCAAAGCTGTGCAACCATCACTGCTATACAATTCCAGAACATTCTCATCACCCCCAAATGAAATCTCCAGCCTGTTAAGCGGTCTCTCCCCACTCCCATCCCCATGGTGGACATTTGGGTTGTTCATACCTTTCGGGTATCGCAATAATGCTGCCCTGAGCCGGGGTAGAATTAGAAGAGTATATAACTCTATGTCTAACTCTTTGAGAAACTGCCAAGTTAGTTTCCAACGTGGCCACCCATTTTACATTCACACCAGTAATACATGTGGGTTCCAATATCTCCTCATCCTTGCCAACCCTTATTTTCCTTTCATTTTATTATAGACTCCCTAGTGGGTGTCTTCTTAAGATGTACTTTCTGAGTTCAAGTTTATACCACCGCAATCCTAAACAGAACAGAACCTTAAGCTCAGATAGGATGGCCCCAGCCCGCACGTGAGGCCGGCCTTCTCTTCTGTGCCTGTGACTTTATTTACCTCCCATGTCAAGCCATATCCACTTGCTTGTCTGATTCCTCTCCCACCAACACCAGAGGCTCTTTGTAATTTATTCTGGCACCTTGTAAACAGCAGTGTGAAATTTGACCAGGATATGTGGACATCTCAGGGTGAACTCAGATCAGCGCGTGTGGGGCCATATGAAGATGAAAATCTTGTAAGAGTTTACTTCTCATTTCTAGTGAGTTGCTGTGGGAGAGAAATCTAGGCTAGAAGAAGGCTGAGGCTTCTCTGCGTCCATTCGGGGCCTTGCTGGTCCAGGAAGAGCCACTCCTGCCCCATTTCTCACATCCCTGGGGATGCACTGATAGATTGCTGTGTTTGAGGGTGTCTTGGATTCAGGGCCACCAGAAGCAGACTCTCACATAAGTCTGAGGGTGGAAGTGACCTCGTAGGGAGCACAGGAGAAGAAGAAATGAGAAGAAAAGGACAGATCAAGAGTGAGTGTTTTTTGCTCAATGCTGCAGGAAAGTGTGGGACACAGAGAAGGTCACACACACTGGGCGGCCAGGAGATAGGGTGGCTGTGCTCCCACAAAAGGCAGTCATCGGGTAGAGAGGTGTCCCTGGGTACATAAATCCCAAAGCATTCGGGATCCTTCCTGGCAGTCCCCGGCAAAGAGATGCAAGTGCTCACAGTGGAAAGTGAAGGAAACCATGAACCAGAGTGCATAAAAACGGCAAAGGAATCTGGGGGAGCGGGGAAGGAGAAGTATCGGCATCATCTGTTACAGAGGGAGACAGGTGTGGGCGAGATATCGGGGGAGAAAATAATCATTATCGCTGCAATCTCATTATCCTACACGATGAGTCAGATTCTAGACTGAGTGCTTTAAAGCCAGCACTTTCCATCATTATCCAGCTCTACAAGTTAGGGATTCTCACCCCCACCCCTCTCCTTCTGGCCCCATCTTTATGGAGATGCAATCAACAAATAAAATATTTAAAGTGTGCCACATGATGGTTGGATGTACGTTTGCACCATGAAAGGAATCCCTTCATTAAGTTAATGAATAGGTCTTCCCGTCACATATTCGCCTTGTTTTTTAAGTGAAAATGCTTAAGATCTCCTTTAGCACATTTCAATTATACAATAGGGTGTCATCAACAACTGTCACATGCTATATGTTACATCTCCAGAACTTATTCAGCTTTTATTTTTATTTTTTTAATGTTTATTTATTTTTGTGAGAATGAGAGACAGAGTGTGAGTGAGGGAGGGGCAGAGAGAGAGGGAGACACAGAATCTGAAGCAGGGTCCAGGCTCTGAGCTGTCACCATAGAGCCTGACACGGGGCTCGAACTCACAAACCTGAGAGATCATGACCTGATCCCAAGTTGGATGCTTAACGAACAGAGCCCCCCAGGCGCCTCTATTCATCCTTTAACTGGAAGCCAGTAGCCTTTTACCAGCCTCTTCCCACTTACCCCACCCTCAGTCCCTGGCAACCACCATCTACTCTCTGCTTCTGGGACTTCAATTAAAAAAAATTTTTTTTAATTTTTTAGATTCCAAGTGTAAGTAGAATCCAATCATGTAGTGTTTGTCTTTGGTCCCTGTCACTTAGCATAATGCCCTCCAGGATCATAGGCTTTGTTGCACATGGTAGGATGTTCTGAATAGTATCCCAGGGTGTGTCACATGTAAACAACCCTTGAACTGGGACGGAGTTCGGACTTCCACTCATCTGATGGGACTTGCCATTGCCTCTGCAGCATCACCGTTGTGTGCGTAGACACACATCTGCCCAGACTGCGAGCTCACTTCTCTGAGGTTCCCGCAGCCAGGGGCCAGCGCAGGGCTGCCCTGACCTGTGGCCGCCTGGCCTGAAGGGTGGGCATCCCAGGACTCAAAGCCCATCCCGGCTGTGTCTTTTTTTTTTTTTTTTCCTTTAACATTTATTTACTTTGAGAGAGACAGACAGAATGTGATCAGGGGAGGGACAGAGAGAGAGACACACACAGAATCTGAAGCAGCTCCAGGCTCTGAGCTGTCAGCACAGAGCCTGATGTGGGGCTCAAACCCACAAACTGTGAGATCATGTCATGAGCTGAGTTCTGAGCCGAGTTCTGAGCCACCCAGCCGCCCCTAAATCTTCAATATTACTGATACACTTATTGGCTGACACACTTATTGGGAATTTCCCTCAGGTGAGGCTGTCTCTGAGAATGCTGACTGCCCCCCACCCCCACACCACCCCAACCATGCAGGACAGTAGCTACTATTCCGATCCTTGCTTTGAATGGGGAAATGCAAAGTCGGAAACATTCCCCCAAGTCACTGGAAGTTCCAGCTCAGAAGCAGCAGCTGAAGGTTTAGAGGCCAGGCTGTCTGGCTGCTCACGACTGTTCAAGTAAACTCAATCAGGGTGTCATGGGAGCCAAACTGACTCTCTGACCTGCTCCCCTCCCAGCAGCCACCGGATCCACCATTGCCGCCATCTGTAGCTGCCTTTCCATCTTGATCCTCTTTCTCTCCATCTTCTTCATCAACAAATGCACCCAAGATGGTGAGTTCAGGGACGCACCAATTCAAAACGCTGGGGAAGGGGAGTGAAGTGAAGGATTTTCTCATTAGATAAATTCCTCCCTGTGTTATTCTTCTTCTTCTTTTTTTGTAGGTCCATCACGTGAAGAAGAATCCACCAAGAGGTAGATCAACTTGAGGCATCTCGTGTCCCCCCTTCTTCACAGACCCTGTTTGCGTGTGATTCGCACGCCTGTCCGGCCTGTGCTATGACTCTCCTCTTCTCTCCAAAACCCTATCCTGCTCCCCAATCTTCAGATCCCATACTTTAATGTGTGTCTCTCTCTCAGAGCCAGCCACTCCCAAGTTCCCCAGCAGGAGGCTACGGGTGAGTGATGAGGGAAGAAACCACAAGAGCATCGGGGGATAGAAAGAATAAGTCTGACTCCTACAATCTGAAAACTAATTATTTTTCCTTTTCACTCACATGCAGATTCACCCGACCTGGAAAGGATATCTGTCTCGGTGAGTTCTCCCCATGGGCTCGCTTATCTCCATAGGCTGACTTTGTTCGCCCCTACCCTGTTAGCCCATAGTCTGGTTATGTGAATACCCCCCATCCCATGCAGCTCACACAACATTGAGGAGCCAACTAACATTGTGTTTAAAAACATATGCTTCGACCAAACTCATAAAAACAGAGAGTAGATGGTGGTTACCAGGGGGGTGGGAAACCTGGGGAGATGTTGGTACATCAGTAAGTCCTGGAGATGAAATGCATAGCATTGTGATTATGGTCCATAACGCTGTGTGCAAACTTCAGAGTTGCTAAGAGACCAGATCTTAATTGTTCTCACTGCAAAAAAGACATGATAATTATGTGACAGAATTCATGTGTTAGCTAACACTGTGGCGGTAATCATGTAACATATAAATGTATCAATTCAACACTTGGTACATTTATATATTGCAACATGATCACCACCATAGTGGAAGTAAAACCTATACAATGTTATATGTCAAATATATTGCAATCAACAAAGATACATGTGCTTTGAATTCCAGAGTAGCTAGACTCCAGCTGCCCATGGCTACTATGTATTACCTATATGGTCTGAGGCAACTCACACAACCCCTGTGATCTGGACCCCTCCCTGTTAGTTTAGATAACTAAAGGCCTGTGTGAATCCAGTGATGTACTAATCATAAAGGGTTTGCTGGAGTTTCTAGAAAATTTTAAACATCAGATGGATGGCATGAAAGCATCGATTAACAAATGTTAATCAATGTACACCGTCAATTTTTTTCTATTTAAAATACTGTTTACTTGTGATTTAACATTAATCAGCATTACCTTGGGGTCACCTGGGTGGCTCAGTTGCTCAAGTGTACAACTTCAGCTCAGGTCATGATCTCACGGTCCTGAGCTTGTGCCTCACGTTGGGCTCTGTGCTGACAGTTGGGAGCCTGGAGCCTGCTTCGAATTCTGTGTCTCCTTCTCTCTCTGCCCCTCCCTGACTCACGCTCTGTCTCTCCCTGTCTCTCAAAAATGAAAAAACAGTAAAAAAATTTTTTTTAATTAGCATTACCTCTAAGAACAATATCAGGTAACATTTATACATTTTCCCATGGGACACAGAAGTTCATTGGTTCATTCTTTATGTCAAAGCAAGCAAAAAGGGGCATTAACAAAAAGTGCAGATGGTTCACTGTTGTGTTTTAAAAATATTTATGCACATGGCATTCATTTAGATATGTGTATAATTTTTTTAAGGTGTGGAAAAACATAGTTCACAGATTCACAAATGAAGCCTCCATGAACAAATCTGGCCTATTTTAAGCACTGGATTAATGGCATTGATTGGCAAATTGTTGATAATAATACTAAAATAATATAATATTATGATGTGCTACCTCCATACAGTGAAATTCTATTCAGCAATAAAAAAGGAAGAAACTAGGTACATATGGTAAACAGATGCATCACAAAACCATTTTGCCAAGTGAAAAAAAGCCAGATACAGAAGACTGTCTATGGGGGTGTTTGATTTGTGTAAAATCTCCAGAAAAAGCAAATCAGTAGTTGCCTGGGGGTGGGGTGGGGAGAGCAGGTGTAACCACACACAGGCACCAGGGAACTTTTTTGGGTGATGAATGTTCTAAAACTTAGTGTGGCCATGGCCACATCAGTCTACCAATTCACTAATTACATAACCAGTAGGTGTTCTGTTTTGTTTTGTTTTTTATTTTTTTGGGGGGAAAGGGAGAGACAGAGCATGAGCAGGGGAGGGGCAGAGAGAGAGGGAGACACAGAATCGGAAGCAGGTTTCAGGCTCCGAGCTGTCAGCACAGAGCCCGACGCGGGGCTCAAACCCACAAGCTGTGAGATCATGACCTGAGCCGAAGTTGGATGCTTAACTGACTGAGCCCCCCCGGCGCCCCACCAGTAGGTATTCTTAAAGGGTGGTGGTTCTTATTCTCAAACCATACATTTGCAATGGCTGTTATTAGTACCAGTTATAGTTATTAGCATCGTTCCATTAAAAACAGAGTCACAACCCTCACTGCCTATGAAACACGGCCATTCCTAGGATGGAGCTGTCTAGTCGGACTTCCCGCCATGGTGGGAGGGCCCTGTAGCTGTGCTGTTATAACAGCCACTGGCTACATGTGGCTGTTGCACATTTTTTTTTTCATTTTTTTAATTAATTAATTTTTTTTTTACAAATAGTTTATTGTCCAATTAGTTTCCACATAACACCCAGTGCTCATCCCCACAAGTGTCCTCCTCCATGCCCATCCCTCCTCCCCCCCACATCCATCAGTCCTCAGTTTTTGTCAGCATTCAAGAGTCTCTCATGGTTTGCCTCTCTCCCTTTCCCCCACCGTTTCCCCCCTTCTTCTCCCCCTTGTTCCTCCGTCAAGTTCCTCCTAATCTGTTGCACATTTGAGATGCATCTGGTGTGACTGAGGGCCCGAGTTTTAAGTTAGATTTCATTTTAATTCGCTTAGATGTAAATAACCATATGTGGCTTGTAGGTACCATATTAGACAGCTAAGCTCTAAATGCCCTTGTTTTTTCCCCAAAGGCTGAAAGACTCCCAGAGAGTGAGCTATGCTGATAGAAACCCCAAGGCACCACCTGAGGCAGCTTCTGTCCCCCGATGAGGAGCACCCAGGATCCTTTGAACGTTCAGTGTTGCAGAATCCCGGGAAGAAGAACAGGGCTTAAGATGGTGGAGATGACTAGACACATGGAAACCAGGTCACTGTGTGTCCTTGGCTCAGAGTCCACAGTAATAAAATTACATTTCTGCCTTTTTGCTTCCACACTTTCAAGAATTACTGGCTGGGTTTCCCCAAAATTTGGAGTGTGACTTTAGTACAGTTTGACTTAAAATATAGGCTAAGAACACGTACCACGTGTATGGGCTGGTAGTACCATGATACCCACTCAGGGAATGTTGGATGGGACCCATACATAGAAAACTGTTCCCCTTGGGGCGCCTGGGTGGCTTAGTCGGTTAAGCGTCCGACTTTCGCTTAGGTCATGATCTCGCGGTTGGTGGGTTCGAGCCCCGCGTCGGGCTCTGTGCTGACTGCCAGCTTGGAGCCTGGAGCCTGTTTCAGTCTGTGACTCCCTCTCTCTCTGACCCTCCCCTGCTCACGCTGTCTCTCTCTCTCTCTCCTAGAAATAAATAAAACATTTTTTAAACATTAAAAAAAAAAAAAGAAAGAAAACTGTTCCCCAGAAAAGTCCATTGGTTGCTGTTGGGTGAGGCATCCCATAGACTGAGGGATTTTGAAAAGGAACACAAGGTACAAGCCACAAATGTAGACACCCAACTGTGACCTATTAAAAGCAACCGTAAGTGGCATGGGCCACAGTAAGTCACTAGATGTATTTGTTTTTTTTGTGTGTGTGTTTTTTTTTTTATTTCTAGGAGAGAGAGAGAGACAGCGTGAACAGGGGAGGGTCAGAGAGAGAGGGAGTCACAGACTGAAAACAGGCTCCAGGCTCCGAGCTGGCAGTCAGCACAGAGCCCGACGGCTCGAACCCACCAACCGCGAGATCATGACCCAAGCGAAAGTCGGACGCTTAACCGACTAAGCCACCCAGGCGCCCCAGTCACTAGATGTATTTGGTTCATGATCCTTCCAAGCCGTGCTGGGCAGAGCCATCTAGTCTTAAAGTCAAGACCAGTTTCCTTTCTGACCTGCATGGAAGAGTTTTCTCAGTGTCCATCACATCTCTGTTTACATTATTTCTTTAAAATCAAAGGATACAATGAAGCTAGACTTGCCACATATATGTGGGTATTATTGCTTGGAGCCCATAACTTCATTAATTTACGTATTATGTCATTGTAAGGATCTTTCTGAGGGTGGTCTTTTTTTCTGTGACAACGACTCCGAATGGCCAGGAACATGTAAACACAAACACATGACCCTGATTCCAAAGTTACATCACCTGATCAAGTTTGAAAGTCATTTTTTAACATATGAATGAACTAAAGTGTAAGGATTCGGGATGCACATATAAATATTCTTAGCTCACAAGCATATACAGGGTAACTTTTCTCTTTCTAGGTTAGATTTTTAATTATGAAATGATTCAATTATTATGGAAAACACCAAATATAGGGGCACTTGGGTGGCTCAGTTGATTAAATGTCTGACTTCAGCTCAGGTCACGATCTCACGGTTAGTGAGTTCGAGCCCCGTGTCGGGCTCTGTGCTGACAGCTCAGAGCCTGGAGCCTGCTTCGGATTCTGTGTCTCCCTCTCTCTCTGCCCCTCTCCCACTCATGCTCTGTCTCTCAAAAATAAATA
Source organism: Proteles cristata cristata (assembly GCA_017311185.1). Taxonomy (NCBI): domain Eukaryota; kingdom Metazoa; phylum Chordata; class Mammalia; order Carnivora; family Hyaenidae; genus Proteles; species Proteles cristata. Next base: position 5,741 of record JAESUZ010003054.1, on the reverse strand, counting down.
AAGACATTTAAAAAAATAATAACTAAAAAAAGAAAACACCAAATATAAATGGAAATAGGCATACTGACCTTACTTTCTGCACATTAACATTTTGCCGTGTTTCAATTCTACCACTTCCAGTCTGTTCTCCTTCCTCTCTCTCCGGAGGTGAGTATTATCCAAGCTGCTATATGTTGTTCTTGTGCATTCTTCACACTTCTACTACACAGACATCTACTGATTGTCAATATAGGGCAAGAGTCTATGTGTTATTAATATATATATATGTTATTAATATATATACACAAATATATGGAATCACGTTGTAGGTTATAATCCTGTGACTTTTTAATTGTCCTCAATATTATGCTTTTGGAAATCACCCAGGTGAATTTCGTGGGTCTGGCTCATTGCCCACTGTATAGAATTCAGCTGTTAACCATACCACGGAACGTTACGGTTCAGCCATAACAAGGAATGACCTGCCACAGCATGGATGAACCTTAAAAACATTATGCTCAGTGAAGGAAGCTGGTCACAAACAAAAAACTACATACTATAGCATTCCATTTATGTGAAATATCCAGACTAGGCAAGCCCTTAGACACAGAAAGCAGATGCATGGATGCCAAGGGGCTGAGGGAAGTGAGAATGGGCATGGGACTCCGTTTTGGGGGGTTATGGAGATGTTGTGGGATTAGGGACTGGTGCAATATATTGCACAACCTTGTAAATATATTTTTAAAAACCCACCGAATCGTACATTTTAGAAACAGATTGTGGGGCACCTGGCTGGCTCAGTCAGTGGAACATGCAGCTCTTGATCTCGGGGTTGTAAGTTTGAGCCCCACATTGGGTGTAGAGATTACTTAAACATCTTTAAAAAAAAAAAAAAGAAGAAGCAGCATAGATTATAGTATGTGAATTATACTTCAATAAAACCAGTTTTTGAAAAGAACTTGGTTATACTGCACAAATCATGGTTTCTCTTTATTCTTTCCTTGGCTGCTAGATGTTTGAGTTGTTTTTAGGGCTCTGCTGTTAGAAAAATCCTGCAACTGACATCTTCATACCTGCCCTCTTTTTTAAAAAATATAATCTATTGTCAAATTGGCTTCCATACAACACCCAGTGCTCATCCCAACAAGTGCCCTCCGCCATGCCAATCCCCCATTTCCCCCTCCCTCCCACCCCCATCAGCCCTCAGTTTATTCTCTGTACTTTGCCTCCCTCCTTCTCTGATTGTAACTATTTTCCCCCTCCCCCTCCCCCATGGTCTTCTGTTAAGTTTCTCAAGATCCACACAGGAGTGAAAACATAGGATACCTGTCTTTCTCTGACTGACTTATTCCACTCAGCATAATACCTTCCAGTTCCATCCACCGACCTGCCCTCTTGCTCACAAATGTGATCTCTTAATGGCATACATTTAGAAGTAAAATCTGTCTTGTGTGATGTGCACACCTTTAATCCCACCGGGAGAGGCAAACTGAAAAAAACTAAGGTAGTTTTCCCTATTTATACTTCCACCAGGGATGTATAAGTTCCCAATTCCCCATGTTCTTGCCACTTCAGAAATATATTAAACTTGATATTTTTTGCTGATTAAAATAGATGAACTCATAACCCAGTTTAAGCCTCCTATATAAAGATATCTCATTGTTGTTTTAATTTGCATTTTCCTGATTATGAGTGACGCTTATTGACCATTTGGGGTTTCTTTTCTGTAAATTGATGGTTTCTATCCATTGTTCATGTTTCTGCTGAACTATAAGTCTTTTCCTTGCTGATTCTAATAAAATTTTTAAATGTTTATTTATTTTTGAGAGAGAGAAAGACACAGAGTACAAGCAGAGGAGGGTCATTGAGAGGGAGACACAGAATCTGAGGCAGCTCCAGGCTCTGAGCTGTCAGCACAGAGCCCCACATGGGGCTCAAACTCATGAACTGTGAGATCATGACCTGAGCTGAAGTCAGACGTTTAACAAACAGAGCCACCCAGGTGTCCCTCTTTCTGATTTTTATATAGCAGGCACACCTTTCCTTTGTAAGCTGTCTCCTGGAAGTCTGTGACATATTTTCATTCCTTTAGTATCTTTTAATGTTAGCTATCAAAGTAATTCATCTTTTCACTTACATGTTGAGAGACTTCTCTGTGTCCTGACTAGCTTTACATGACAAATATACTCTTTCATATGTCCTAAATTTAAAATGTTTTCAATTTGGGGGCACCTGGGCGGCTCAGTCAGTTAAGCATCCGACGCTTGATGTCAGCCCAGGTCATGATCTCATGGTTTGTGGGTTTGAGTCCTATGTCTGGCTCTGTGCTGACAGTGCAGAGTCTGCTTGAGATTCTCTCTCTCTCTCTCTCTCTCCCTCCCTCCCTCCCTCTCTCTCTCTGCCTCTCCCCTGCTCTCCCTCACTCTCTTTCAAAATAAATGAATAAACTTAAAAAATTGTGTCTTCAATCTGATGAAATATGCCCACTTCTTTTTTATTATTGATTTATTTGAGAGAGAGATAAAGAGGAAGCAGGGGAGAGGGGCAAAGGGGGAAAGAGAGAGAGAGAGACAGAGAGAGACAGAGAGAATCCTAAGTAGGCTCCATGCTCAGTGCAGAGCCCCACATAGGGCTCAAACCATGACCCTGGTATCATGACCTGAGCTGAAATCAAGAGTCGGGTGCATGACCGACTGAGCCACCCAGGCCCCCAAAATTCACTCCCTTCATCTGCTCCCTCCATCATGCTGCCTTCCATTGTTAGCATAGTCCAAATTCTTGGTAGGAAATGACAAAAAAGGAAACCTAATTTGGAAAGACTTGAAAACAATCAGGAAAAATGGGGGTGGGGGGAAGGGTGCCAGGTTTGCCTCAGTTGGTAGAGGCAAACATGTGACTCCTGATCTTGGGGTCTTGAGTTGAAGCCCCATGTTGGGTGTAGAGCTTACATAAGCAGAGAGAGAAGGAAAGAAGGAGGGAAAGAAGGAAGATATTGAGTCATGTAACCTAACTAAGCAAAAGACAGAACTACAGATATCTTCTGACAATTGCATCCACAGGCTCAAATATCATTTAAAAGACTTCTCTTCTCTGTATCTCTCATCCCTATTTCTATTTCTGGGTTATCATTATTATTCAGACCAGCTGTCCCGTGGAGTCTGGGACTGACAGTGACAATTCTAGGCTTAGAGCCTTGCAGACTTTTAGCCAAAGAGGTAAGGGGGGCTTTCACTTACTGGATCAATTTAGAAAATATATTATTGGCTACCTTTGGAACATGCTAGAAACCCAACTCATAAAAGTATTAAACACAGAGGAAGGAAATCAAGCATTTATCTTGCCTTTCACTTATAACCCATACCTCAGGACAACCACATAGTTTAGGAGGCCAAACGTCTGCTCATACGTTAGTACAACTAATCCACGAAGAAGAAAACCTCCAACCCTTATCTTTGGCTGACACACGCCCACATTATCAGGAGTAATAACAGGGTCTATGGCTTAGGATAGGTCATCCATGTATCTACATGGCGGATAGAAAAATCAAGCCTGCTAACACCTAGACCAGAGGCTGGCAAACTTTCTCTAAAAAGGACCAGAGGGTAGTATTTTCAGCCTTTGGGGACCATAGGATCTCTTATGATGACTCACCTCTGCTCTTGAAGCATGAAGGCAGCCATATCTGTTATGCAAACAAATATGTGGGGCTGTGTTCTAATAAAACTTTATTTACAAATACAAGTGATGGTCTATTGCCAACACCCATCCTAGACCAACATTTTTTGAAATCCAAATGCATCACTGGAATAAGAATTGAATTAAGCTAGGAGATATGTGTCCTGGGGTGCAATGGGGACCTTTTTGCCCCTTCCTTAGTTCTCAGACCTGCCAAAGTGAGAAACAAGCAGGATAGAATGGTTTCTGGGGTCCTCTCTGTGTTGACATGCTAAGCCCCAGGGGCCATTCCCCCCCTTTCCCTACCACAGAGATTTTGCCTCCAGGAGGGGCTCACAAGGTCCTAAGAGTGGAGCATCTGATAGGATTAGTGTCCTTATGAGATGAGCCACCAGAGAGTTCGTCCTCTCTCTCTGTCTCCCTCTGTCTCTGTGTCTCTCTCTCTGTCTCTCTCCACCCACTGCATGAGCACAGAGGAAAGATTATGTGAAGACACAGCGAGAAGGTGGTCATGTGCAAGCCAGAAAGACAGCTCTGGCCAGAAAGTTCACTGGCCAGCATCCCATCCTGGACTTCCTGTCTCCAGAATTAGGGAGATGAATGCCTTTTGTTTAGATCACCCAATCTACAGCATGTTATTTTGGCCAGAGGGTCCAAGATTCAGGAGGTCTCTCCGCTCGTGGGCTCGTTCACCCCCTTCCCAAACCAGTTGGGGTAGTCGACAGCGACAGAGATGTGACCCAGGCTGTAAAGCTGAAGCCACAGCCAGGAGCTGCGAAGTTCCCGGGAAACAGGCCCCCGTCCAAGTGGCAGAACCAGCTGGCTGTCTTCACGAAGAGTTGGAATTTGTTAACAAAAGACAGATCTGAGGATAAATGACTAAGAAGCTCCAGGTGGCAGAACTGAGCAGGAAGTCCCAAGCCCAGCGCCCTTCTGGACGTGAACTCCCACGACCCGCTCTGAGCCCTGGAGGGGGTACCCCAGCTTCAGCCAGAAACCCCGGGATCTGAAGGGGCTTCCCCTTTGCTCCCCTCTGCTCCCTGCACAGGCTGCCCAGGTGCCCGAGCGCCCTCACCAGGGGGAGGGGGTCAGTGCCTCTGTTCCTCTGGTCCCGGAAGTCATTCTCTTCAAACTTGGGAGCTCTGAGCGGCCATCTGTCTCAGCATGTGGAGGAAGCCACTCGAGAAACGCAAGGATGACTCAGAGCCTCTGCGGAGGAGACGGGGTGCCTGTCCCTTTTGTTTTCTTTCTCTGACTGCTTCCCGAACTCAGCACCGCCCCCCATCCTTGCAGCTTTCTTGTTCAATCATTCCTGGAACCCTCCGAGCCAAAAATAAACAAATTAATTAATTAAATGGCACCCAGAAAAGGTTTCTGAGTCGGAGAGAGTCTGAGGAGGGATTTTGTTTTGAACACAGTCTTGACAAATATCGTTAAAACCAATGACCCCGACAGCGATCATTTGTGGGCATCTCCTCTGGTACGCATCCTAAATCACTAGCGTACACCTTCAATTTTATTTATTTTTTAATTTTTAAGTGGTTGTTTGTTTTTGAGAGAGACAGAGAGAGAGCATGAGGGGGGGAGAAGGCAGGAAGAGAGGGAGACACAGAATCGAAAGCAGCCCCAGGCTCTGAGCTGCCAGCACAGAGCCCAACGCGGGGCTCGAACCCACGAACCGTTCATGACCTGAGCCGGAGTTGGACGCCTGACTAACTGACCACCCATGTGCCCGGTACAGCTTCAACTTTAATGAGGTGACTCCTGACTGCTTATTTCCTAACACTCCAAACACAGCAGCAAGCCCACCTCCACTGCTCTCCGGCCGGTCTGGTGGGTGGGACGTGCTGGGAAGAGGTCAGGACACTGGGAAGGGAAGGTCCTTTGTTTTCAGATGGTGCTGGGTATACGTTCAGGTTACATTAACTTGAGGACGATTTCTTAAAATCTCTAGGAATCCACGTCCTCACCCTAGAGGTTCCTGTAAGTGCAAAGACTCACTGTCCCAGTTTTCCCAGGCCTGGGGGCGAGGTGGGGGTGCTGGGGGTCCCAGGCCTGGGGGCGAGGTGGGGGTGCTGGGGGTCCCA